>JAGDQP010004898.1:54338-81971 GCA_022664845.1 Lepisma saccharinum | reverse complement strand
GGTGTAATATTCCACTTGCTACCATTCACGACCTTTATGCCTCCATCCCACGTCGCATCAAGGCTGTTCTGAAGGCGAAAGGTGGCCCGACACCATATTAATCTGGTAAGTTGCACTTTAGTTCAGGTGTTTCCATTATTCTGATAAGCATCTGTAGCTTTATATATGACTCTGATACGACCAATGCTAATGTATGCAGTGCCTTCCTGGGCATTTGTTGCGAAAATGCATCTGCAAAAAATCCAGGTCTTTCAAAACCGCGTCCTAAGACTTATCACTAACTGTCCACGACGTACGCGAACCACCGATTTACACAATCAACTCTCATCGGACGCAGTCCATTACCACTTTATAAATCTCACTCGTTCGTTCTACAACAAGTTAAGTGCTAGAAACAATCGTCTTGTCACAGGGCTATGCAGGTATCCCATATTCATGCACTATAAACACAGAAGACCGCTTCACATTCTATACCCTAATTTACCAAAGTAATAGCAGAAAGCTTACAAGAACTTATTTCAATAACTAGACCAGGTATGTTTTACTTGTCTTTCCACTAGGACATAAATAAAAAGTAGTATTTTCATATTGTAAATGGAAAAGTGTGTTTGAGTGAGTAGATCAGTGAGTCATGAAAAAAACCTGTGTTTTCGATCCTCGTGGGTCGATTGATCGTGGTGGGCTAGGAAGAACAATGGAAATTTATACAATTAAAATTATCTAGCTAACACAATAACCATCTCAGTTTCTATTCAGGCCAACCGATGATTTCAATTTACAACAACCGATCACTGCTGTTGACTAATCACGTTTTTTTTTCCTTACAGGGGTGGGTAGGTAGGTAGTTAGTAGACAAAAACAAACACAGCCATCCCACTAATATACACAGACCCCCTTTGAATCGGAAACAATTAGCACAGAAAATACACTTGGGTTTTCGCACCCTCTAAGCATGAGTGGTTTACCAGGTTAGTTCTTCAATAGTTAGAACGGATACAGTTTTTTTTTCCTGTGTACGGGGTCACGCCTCATATACTGTTTTTACCCCAGTTGTTTACTCTTCTCGTGCTTTCCTTTCGTCTTTTTTTCGCCTTCTTTCTTCGTTTATACACAACCGATCCGCAGTAGATATCTCGTAAAGATAGAAACCGAACGATACACACTGCGACATAACCTGTCGAGTTAAAAGCATGCGGAGAGTCTTGGTAGCAAGGTGTTGACTCACGATGGGGAGTTCTTAGGAGGGGCCCGACTATCTTGTTTTCTGTTTCAAAATCAGTCAAAGTACAAACATTCTATTTTATTGTAATGAAAGATGATGTGTGTAAAACGTTCTCCATCGAAGTTTCCGAGTTCTGTGCCTTTCTCAAAGCAGTCTGTTTTAGGTAATTCACTACTTCATTCTTCCGTTCGTTCGTCCACAGATATGTACGTACTGTATACATCATTTGCCGTGTTAAGTAAATCTATGTTTGATTATTTCTTGTTTGGAACAATGATTTGTCGTAATATTTTATCCGACTGTTGATATGTAAATGAAATACCTTAAGTTGTTAGATGATCATCACTAGCACTCTGTAAACTAAGGAATTTAGAAATGGCATTTCAGATTACAATTTCTGTTCCCTTTTACTGATTACGAAATAATATGGGTTACAGAATATAGATTACTTCAGTAGCGCAATTGACATTATATTATTCTGTTGATGTCTACTATTATTTACTTTTCGTATGTTAAGAAACCCTAGGTCATTGCTTCCATGACCAAATTTGTTTAAGCACTTTAAACTTTTGTCTCACCCAAAGTGGAAATATGTATATTGAACGTATATCACAGAGCAATACTAATTCAAGAATTTTCAGTTTCTTGTGTCGTCCTGTACATCGCTTTTTGTGAGGTAACTGAGCATTTGGAAGATTTTCCTACGTTTCACAAGACGAATGCTTGGATAGTTCGTAGATAAAGCACCTTCACCGTCCTGATTCCTTTCGGGGAAGACTGCTTGCTGAAGGACGTCATCTCTCCGGCTTCAGACGAGCTTAGGCCTAAAATGTCAGTGTAGCTTATAACTTAAAAAATAAAAGAAATATACACACACATGTATTCTACGAGTTCATAGTGCCTGCCTCGTAACACGCTTTAACCACATGATCACGTAAGTAGCTCAAGGAAGAATATGTTACTAAATGAAAGAACCGTATTTGTACAGTTGGGTGCTGTAAACTTTTGTCTTGCTTCATTCTTATAGGTTTTGATATTCACAACAACAATGAAGCGATTTCAACAATGAAAGAAAACGAAAATAAAATATCAGCATCGATCATGCACTTGAATTGGTTATGAGCTTTCTTCCCTGAAAGTTTGAACTCTTTAGACTTGAATATATAGGAGCAGCAATGAAATTTTGTGTAACAATGAAAATACATTAGACATATACGCAGAAAGTGCTGCCATCTTTTGTTGGAAATTATTGTTTTACATTATCCTTATTGTTTAATTTCAGAATTTGAATGGTCGTAAAAATTGTAACGT
This sequence comes from Lepisma saccharinum, assembly GCA_022664845.1. Taxonomy (NCBI): domain Eukaryota; kingdom Metazoa; phylum Arthropoda; class Insecta; order Zygentoma; family Lepismatidae; genus Lepisma; species Lepisma saccharinum. The sequence goes on along the minus strand of JAGDQP010004898.1, from coordinate 79,438 downwards.
TTTTATTGATACTTTTAGAAATAAGTTGTTCCATTTCAGCCCCATCCGCTACATTTATATTTTTTAATTTAATGCTTGGTTGTTTCTCCCAGATGTCGGAGGAAGACTTGACACATCAGCGGAATAAGTCGTGGTATTGCATGTAGGCGGCTATGCCTGTATAGGCTGCTGGAAAACTGATTGCATTTGTGAAATAATTTTAAAGATTTTTCCGTCCCCCGGCCTGAAGAGATGTTGAACGAATTTTTGAGATTCTAGTAGCGCATAAAGCCGCGTTCTGTATGTCTTCAGGCAGGGAAAAAATTTTCAGTGTACTAGAGGAAACTGTGGGAAAACGTAATAGTTTTTTTTTTTCCTTTTGCTTTCATTTCCATCTTCCTGCTAGCTTCAATTCTGCGCATGCGCGATGTGAACGTGCTACGAATAGCAGCCTGCAGCGGTTGTGAACAGAAATTTACTGGAAGTGTCACGATTTAAATCTAGTGAAGGAAAATAGCAAAAGAAGTAAAGGATGCAAGAAAAGTATTTTCTCATTCTTTGAATATATTACACAACTACCTAGTTTCCAGCGAAAGTTACATAGACGAATTTCTACTATTTTATATGATTATTGAATTAGCACACTGTGTTCGGATGGAAGTGAGGAACAAGCGAGACGTGTATTTTGAGTGTATACTAAAAACGTGACTAACATATTCTTGTTATTCTATACCCTTATATTTTAAGTAGAAATGGAAGAGGGTAATTATTCTTGAAAAATATAGAAAACAAAAAATTCTTAATCTAATAATGGAAACAAAATTGAAATAACAGCAGTATTTCCAAATTTATAACAGCTTTTACTTTAGGTTTGTAATTTAATTAATTAGATTCCACATTTGTTGTAGACGTTTTAAATTAAATATGTATGATTTATCTTTAGTTATTTTCTGTGTCAAAACTACACAAGAAATCGATAGCGTTTCAGTCGGACCATTGTCCCAAAAGATCCACCAAACCTAGTTATTCCTCAAAGTGAATACGCCTCGCTCATAGGTTAATGATTGAACGCCCACATAGACCATTTGTTGTACCACTGGCATAACGAGGATTGACACAAATGGGTATCAAATGAACTAAGATTGTATAAGTCTTTTTGAAAACATATTGAGCTCACATAGATTTGTTCAGAATATCTTCTAAGCTTAGTCAAGAAACTGGAATTAAAAAACACTCAGATGGTATATAAAAATAAATAAATGTTCAGTCTCGTGATTAAAAAAGAGTTTTAAATACAGAACAACAAAAAGGGTTCAAATGACCCTAAGGGTCCTACGTTGGAACCCCTCAGTCGAGATGTTGGCACTTTATCTTTCTTTGCATGTGGTCACGGTTTCAGGCTCCGTGGAGTCTCATTGAACTGATTGAGAGTGGCTCTGAGTCCAGTTTACAAGAAACTGTTGATCCCATCCGTAGAAGCTCATCTGCTCATTTAGGGCGTTATTAATGATTCAAACACACCGAGAAGCTGGGCTACGTTACTGCCTTGAGGAATGAACACTAGTTATTTGTCTGACATTGGTCTTTTGTGATCCGTTTTTGTACAGGATTATTTCAGTTCTTTTGTATTAATAGTTTCTTGAATCTGTACTTTTCTTATTCATTTAAATCATTCAACGATCAATCGTCTTTCTTATAAAATGTCTTTATATATATATCTTCCTTTTCATAATCGGTAGTCTACATAAACTTTCATTCAAAAGCGTATATAATTAATGACATATATCCTGTATGTGAACTCTGCTTACCTATGCGTAATAAAATTTAATATTCAATAATTAAGTTCTCTGAAATACTTACCTACTGCGGTTCGTATTATCCAGTAATATACGTGTCAGTCAAAGTCATTTTCTTTCTGATGATTATAACGAATATTGTGTGCTGTAACGAAACAAAGGTGCAGTTGGTAGACTGCGTTACCTTGTATAGATGAATCTTGTGGTTGATACAATGAACAAGTCTGATATGAAATTTCCGGACGATGTGGCTTGTGGCCATTGATTGGCGTGGTTTAATCACGGTTTAATGAGGCTAGCTTGGCCAGGTTAATCGGCCCTGATTTCTGGGATATATATATATCAATGCCCTGCAGCAACTTTATGATGAGAAAATGTGTCGATAGTAAAATTTGATTATTTACTCTGTCGTGTGAATAGATCTGCGGTTGGTTGTAGTTGTTATTTTTTTTTTTTTTTCTCATTCAGTGTTACTTTGTTGTTCATGGTGACTGTTATATTGAATGAAAGACGAGAATGTGTGTTCATTTATAGATCCTCAGAGTGTCTTGCTTAGTTGTAAAGCCCTTTTTTGCTTATACTTTCGGTAATACCTTATTATGTTCATCAACATTGTACTTTAGTATTGTATTCGCGTTTTACGTCATATGCCTTTTATTTTATTTTTTATAAAGTCTTAACAGTAAAAATACAAAATTATGTTATTGCTACATCTCTCTTCATCATAGATGATCTGTTACTTGGCAAAGTATCGTATCTCTATGACCAATAGTTTCTAAGATACATAAACTTTAAATGTTGCTGCACGACTTCGCTAAAACTTTCAATATTTCTCCTAAAAAGTTAAGAAAAATGAGTTACATCACTTTGTTCTGCCACCAACGAATTGTTTCATTGACCTATCCGTCAGCATCTTCAAGAGACGTTATGATTAAGTTTTGAAATTAGTAACTGCTCATATTCAGATTTGATTTACGTTCCAATTTATAACTGACCTTTTTTGGAGTTCTGTTCATACACTGTTATTTCAATTACTTGTTTTATAATTCTTTCTAAATAATCGCTGCTTTTGTGTAACACCTGCTTATCCTGAAAATAAATATGTTCTCCACATATATACTAATGTTCTGCCACAACTGATTTCTACAAATTGCCCTTTTTTCAACAATTACAAATGTCCTGGTTATCCAGCAGTTTTTGGACCAGATACACTAAATTGTGGGATCTAATTTCTGATGATCGAGAGAGATTTATAAGTATGTTTTATGCCCGCGCGAGCCCCCGTTGGGCCTCTGGGTGCCTTTAAAGTTCTTGAGATTAAAAAAAAAATCAATCTGCAAGAACTAGTATGTCTCACTTAAAAAACTCAGACTTTTAGTAGTCAATACACAGGCTAAACGGTTGGAGATTGAAAAACGAAATTTGGTATGGCGGTACATCATCACTAATAGTTTACGAAAATATTACAGAATGTCTCCAAAGACGTCATCTTGGATTCAAAATGGCGGACCCTAAAAATTCGTTACATAGGTTTAGCCTACTACAGATTATCCCCTTCACTTTCAGTCGAAAAGAACGCCTTTTTCTCGGTGAAGGGCTTTAACTTGTTTTAACATGGGGCCGAATGTAAAAAAAATGAGATATTTGAATCGTTGTTTTTGGAAATGTGTTGTACACGTTGAGGCGAGAAGAAAAGTTTATTAGGACAGAGATGTCCGAAGCCCCTGTTGCGTCCCAAAGGCAAATAAAAATAAAACAGACAATATACCATTGACCTGTCTGAACCGAATCCGGATTCCACATTTGACTTAACTAGCAACTAATTTTCAGAAAATTACTGGTCGCATTAGTGCCGGTGAGATCTTGCTAACGGTCACCGGCCTTATAGAGAAAATTATTACTAAAATTTCCGGCCAGGCCAGTAGAATACCTGCCGGTTGCCAAGCCTAGTCATAACCCGTTAACAGGACCGTTATCTGAAAATAGCCACACGACTTACCCTGTGCTACCGCTTACAGTGAAGTGAAGAATATTGGCATTGGACCATGGACCTATGGAGCCGAATGTTTTTCTTCGACAAGTCGTGATACACTACAAAGTGATTCGCGACGTACGATGGTCTGGAGAGAACGTGGGACCCCTACAGTCCGCAGAACATCACGACAAGGGACCGGTATAGAAGCGGTGGTGTAATTGTGGAATAATGCTCAATGGACGTACAGAGCTATCTTCGAGAGCGATACTGTCACTGCTCGGCGGTACAGAAACGAGGTGGTAGACCCTCATGTGCGGCTGTGGCGGGGTGCAGTGGGTGCATTATTTATTTTCATGGATGATAATGCACAATTTCATCGAGGCAACCTGGTGGAGAAGTTTCTTCAGAGGGAGGATATCTAACGCATGTAGCATACGGTAGAGCTAAACGCCATCGAGGATGATGAGGTGCATTAAGAAGGCGAATTACAGCCATACAGACCCCTCGACGCACTTTTTTTTTTACCCACCCTCCATCCCTGTCTCTTTGCATTCTTTGCACAAATTGGGTTGCGTACTTCTTAGGACGTACGTCACCAGCAGTTGTTCTCTCTCCCGAATTTGGGACAGGCTGTCCCTGGAGATTTTCGGAATTCCGGCAATCCGAGAAGCTCCTATGTTCCCTAGTCTTTTGACATAAGGAGGTGCGTAACTTTGTTTTAGACCAGGCGTCCAGAATGTAATTCTGGTCTTGTTTCCACTTTCGTGGGGTGGGTTGCACATTTTGTATCTATTTTTTATTTTAAACAAATTACAAATAACATACAACATTTAAGGGACATCACAGACAAACAGGACAAAATATGGACAATACAATATAGACTTGGCTTCAGTAGGGCTGCAAAGTATTTTAAAATAAGTAATAAGAAAAATTAATTAGTTTACCTGTGGGTTCCTCTCAGTTGCTGCTCCTCTCCTCCATTGTTGGGTCTACTCTGGCTAAGACCGAGCTCCGCTTCCGGATGGACCAGAATACCTATTTACTGCATCACAGCTTCAATATTGTATACCTCAGTCACGAGCACTTTCACTACACAAGAAAGATGTTCGTATAGTTTTTGTCTATGTTCCGATATCCGGCACATTAGCACTTGTATCCACTATTTATTTATTGTAATGTTCCGTAAATATCATATAGTTTATACACCATCACCACTAATAACATGTAAAGGATAGAAAAAACACAGCACACATGTTGTACTTATTGTGCGTATGCAAAAGTAGGGCTCTCACATAGGGGTTTCTGCTTGTTTTCAGCGATCACACTTACACACTCACAGTTCTTTCATTCTTAGTGTTTTGGTTTTCTTTTATCTCACGCACTTTTACGGTTTTCGTTCTGTTATCGTTTCACTTGATGGACGGGTGGTTTATTTGTATATTTAAAGTTTTTAGGTTATATAGGTTATGTCGGAAGTTAGGATTATAATATAGGTTATATACACTTTTAGCTAGTTTGTTAATATTGACTCCATTACTACCTTCGACCGCCTTCCCGGATGAACTTGCTTCGATGGTAGTGTGATATTACAAACTTTTCTTTAGTTCATAATGGTTCGTGGTGTCCTCAAATCTTGTAACGTTAATTTACTCATTGTCCGACGTCATACAATGATGAAATTGTGCGCAGCGACGTAAGGCGAGTGACAATACAATATTCCATTGTTATTTTCATATATTTCTATTTAAAAAAGTCACAGCCCTATTCGATCCACTGTTGGATGAGGCATCTCCCCGGAGGGAGGAGTTGGTCGGTCTACTGCTCCCACGCTGACCAGACGGGTTCGGAGTGGAGAAGCGAAGCTCTCACTGTGATCGCCACTATATTTTACTTATAGCAGCTCCCCAGTTGCATCACGATACTGGATGGGCACCGTTCTAGACGCACACGCCTTGGAAAATATCCTTGACAGCGCCGGGAATCGAACCCGGGACCCCCAATCCGTAGTCAGCAACGCTTATCACTAAACCAGCTGGGGTCATATTTCTTTATATTTTTAATCTTGGCCTTTTTATCCTAAAATAAATGCTAGCTGCAACGATGTGTTGTTTGACTGATTGCAGCACACTTTAGGATTTGGGTCACAAAACATTATCAGAAAAAAGTGACTCCCCAAAGCACTATGTCGCCTCCCACAAAGCAGAGACCACAACCTTGCCAGTTGATGGGACTGACTTAAATTTAGGGATTAGGGGTGTTTTCACTGTTTTGATTGTAACTTGAACTCTGATGAAAGTGATGAAACAAGGCTTCGTCAGTGGTTACAAAACGTTCGAGAAATTTCACAGGATCGGCCTCAAGGAGGGTCAAGTTTGCGGCAGACTTGTCTGTTGTGTCTCTCGCGTTTGTTTTCGACAGTCAACATTCTCGGGTCCAACCGATTTGACACCTGGTGCATGTCCAGCACAATTGTTAGGATATGTCCCAACACGTTTCTGGGATATGCCCACTATCTCTGCGATGAAGCATTCTGTCACACGCCTGTTTATCCTACGAGATCCTGGATTGCTTTGATGTATTCCTCCGTACAGGCAGTTTCTGACTTTCCACTACGAGGGGCTTCCCCTCTTGAATTCCGCCACCTACTTTTTAACGGTGGAATAGGAAGGGGCATGTTTCCCTAATGTTTCCTTCATGCTCTTGTGGATGTCCTGTCCACTTATTCCCTTTTTTCAGCAGATATTGGATGACAGCACGTTTGCTAACTTTATCCATTTTTCAGACATTGATCAACTTCTGCACTTCAGTCATCAATACCCGAAACAAAGAAAAATATATTGGCGAGAAATTCGTTATGGAACCTTGCAAAGATATGTGCTAGATCTAGCAAAAATAAAGTGGGGTACGACAAATGCATCATGGGTAGGCCGAGAAGTTTTCAGTCAATCCACACGTAAGCGAATGAGAAATAGTTCATGAAAAGATCGTTGTTAAAAACTATATTATGAAACAAACAAGTCGAAAATGACGCTTTATTTTCTTTCTTTTCTTTTTTTCCCTACGAATGCGACGTGTGGGTAATGTTATTTACGAAACTTTATAATGCTATTTTCGAGTTTGGTTTCACAGACACACACAGTCGAGTTAGCAGTGACGCTCCACAAACTACGGCAAATAATGCTCAAAACGGATGTGAAGTTGCTTGAAAGTTAGGTTAACAACAGAAAACTGTGGAGTTTGGTAGATGACAGGAGAGCACCTATTGTGAACGGATGAAAATACCGAGGCATGTTCCAGTGACATTAATTTATTACGTTGAGCTAATATTCTTGGACTTTGAACATAATGTTCGTTTGCACAATTTGTATTTCAATTTTTTTGTTATAGATTAGGGAATATTTTCGAAAGTACAGGAAAATAAATGAAAACAATATAATTTTCCTGACTCACTTCCTGTTTCGCTTCAAACTTTGTAACTTGTCAAATAATTTTCTGTAAGTGACGTACAGAGTCATCGGAACTTAAAATTAATAATTAAAAATAAATAAAAACTTTAGAGTTTCAATAAAATGTAGAGAACTTCATTGCCATTACGAATGTTCTAATAGCAGGTTCTCTTTTGCATACTGTTATTATTAGCATTATGTCTTCTTTAATTAATAATGGACAAACATTTTAGTATAGTTTTTATTAAGTGATCCAGCTTATAAAAATGTGTTCCTGTTTCAGACGACTATTAAGAGCAATTAACTTTTGGACCTCGATAGTCCGAATGGTGAGAAGTCCGCGCTCTTTTTCCATACGCGTATGGTAACGTCTTCAAATCTGAAAGGGGTCTCTTGAACGGAGTGGTTCGGAATCCATTTTAACAAAAAAGTTGAATCACTCCATGAGCTGATACGCTAATTTAAGAAGTTAATTACAACTCAAACAAACTAAATTTTCATAAATGAACTATGCACCGAAGAGCAGCCAAATCGGCACAGTGAATCACAGCGCAAACTGAAAATACTTACTTACGTACTCTATGGCTTACGGAACTCGTAAGTTCATCTCCGCAGTAACAAACGTTCTCCATAGGATTCTATGCTAAGCAAGATCACAGTTTTCATAAACTGTGGTATAGAGTATCTGTAGAGCATTTAGTTAAAAAGATTTTTCTTGTAGAAATGATCATTTATTATGTTGTAGCTAAGGTTCTGGTGTAGATCCAACAGAATAAATTATAAAACCTTGAACAGAAGTCGAATTCTGTCTAACAAAACGTTCAATACTTCCCACTGGGATGACAGTTTCCTGTTAAAAACATCTTTGAGTATGGCATTTCAGTATTCCAGAGTAGAAACATATTTGGATTTGGTTGGAGTGTAAACACTTTTCAGGAATACATTCAATGGACTGTATTTTAAGATTCTGCGATCTTCAAGTTTTATGGTAATTTAAACGATAAAGCTGTATATGTAACTTGCGAGTGAGTGGTAAACACTCGGTGCCTTGTAATCAAGATGTCCCGGGCTCGATTCCCGATGGGGAGACAAGCGGTTCGGAGCTCAGGTTAAATTGTAGATTCTGCTCTTAGGACATCTTCATCCGATGAAGGCAATAAGAAACCACAATCGGATCACTTTGTCCAGGAACCTTCGGGTCAGAACCTCCTTCGTTCAGAACATTCATAATCTCCATCATTCGTTTCAGTTGATAGCTGAGTTTCACGAAACTCTTTTGTAGTTTGAATATTTAATTTCATTTGTGACGGTGATGATTCACTTGATCAACATTCTTAAGTATTATCGAGGCCGGTTTCCAAAATATTATTTTTCCTCTTCATTTATCCGTTATTTTTATATCTCTCTCAAATAAAGGGGGTATCCAAAAATCTTTTGAAGTGTAATAAAATAAACCAAATGCAATGAACACATGAATACTTATTTTTTCAAAGAGATCGCAGAGACGAAAGTACACAGACTAAACATACCAATACTACTGAATACAATTTAAAAATGTTTTTACAGCAGTGTGTTACATTTAAATGGAAATATTCATGGCTATGCGGAGAGTGGACTTAAATACAGGATTGAGTTGTGTAAAACAGTAATGGATCTGGGAGAGAGAGTTGATAAAACTACTTCCAGCTCATTTCCTCGAACAGAAAGTGATGGCTCACTGTTTATTTAAGTGCGTTTCTTCAAGGCTGTGCACGGAGAGGTTTCAGAAGCGGTTCGTAGCTTTTTCCGTAGCCGCAAATTACCTTCTTCCGATCCTACTTAAGTGGGAGATTTCGATCTAGAAAATCGAGAACCTGATGCTTAGCGCCGAAGAGGAAGATTCGCTAGTATCTTGAGTAGTTCTCTATAAGAAATGAACCACAATTCCGTTCGAGAACTTTCATTTACGAGACCGCAAAAGAGAGAAACAAATCAAATCACAATTAATTGCATTTTGGGCCTCTAAAACTAAATTATTTTATTCTCTGTGCTTTACTTATTTCCTACGTTCACCAAACCAAGAATTAAAGCTCCTTATATTTGCTGATTGAAAATGTAGCTTGAACGAAGCGTATGGAATATATTTCAAATGTATGTTAACCTGTTTTTCTTTATAAATTTACTTTGTTCATGAAAGCACATGTAACATTCGGTCAAATGGCTATTGAAGCGCCCTAGCCAGTTATTTAAATGGCTTATAAATATCAAAGTAAATTGTTGAGTACTGTGTTTGATTTGGGAATTCGTATTCCAGAAGGTACACACAGCAGTGCCAGTATATTAGAAATAATACACTGACATGAAAGGAAAACTTGATTTGTGAATTTTGTAATCTATTTTTGTTTCAAAATGATTGAAGTTAACTTTTCATGCAATTCGTTCATCTGTTCCGAAATTATCTGACAGGCTTCTATAGTTTCACCTCTAACGTGTTAGTTTGCTTGCAGAAGATTGCGAAAAAAAAAAAAAAAATAGGGAATTCAAATTGGTCAGTATTTAAATATTTTACTCATTTTGTTCAGAAAAGTAGTTCTGTGGAGTTTCAGTAGAAGGTAGATTTGGTTATACTTTTTTACTTGTATTATTGTAGATAGTATTTCAATAATACAACTAATATTAAAAGAGTCTTGTTACGTTAATTATTAGTAGTTATTACCAGTGTTGATATTTTTCTCAGTATGTTAAGAGTGTATTTAAAAAAAAATAATTATGCTTGGTAACAGATATTTTAAGAATAAAATATGATCCAAGAGCCAGTTTGAGTCGAGATATTTTATAAAGAAGGTTTCGGAAAGCTAGTATAGTATTGGAATAAATGCTATAATATTAAAGATGTTCGTGCTGGTAAATAGTTCAACAAAGTCATTGTAAAACATTGTCAAGTTTTCATGCATCAACAGTGCTTCGTCAGTTTGTCAGATCCGCAAAACTTACTTATTGAAAAACCCTAATATTCTCTCTGCTGTTCAGGGATTACTGCCGTTGATTCGTGGCGTTTATAAAACATGTTGATTACCATGTGCGTTGCCGTGTTAAAATATTTATTTTGCGGATTCTCTCGTGCGTAATGTGGAGATTCAATACAGTTAACATTTTGAACGAGAAAGTAATCTAGTTATATTTATGCATATTTCAAACAAAGTCCTAACGCTCAGATTCACATGGGAAAACGACACAAACCGTGTTGCTATGTACATGAAGCAACAACAACTCTATATTTATTGCTGGGCGTACCTATATTTGTTCTTGCATTAGTTCCGCTTTGTTGAAATATTTGTGGACTTACTGCTATGCTTTGGCTGCAATTCTGTTTCACATTGGCTTTCCGTCATGGTTGCATTGAGATTTACAGCTAATTTTTGTAACTAACGAACCATGCATCATGTAAGCCACCATACGTGCGGATGAGATAGAGCGGTGATATACGAGAGTTGTTGAGTAGCGAACGAAGCTGAAATCATGAAAAGTTTTAATAAAAACGGCTTTCGCCGATCATGCAGGATGGGAAATATTTATACTACATTTACTCTTTGTATGTAGTACCGTATTTATATTTCGTGCATTGTTCTTATTTTCGTATTAACACCTCTCACTCACTCCCAACCCCCATCCCGTCTGTCTCTCTCTCACTCAAACATACATATTATTTTTCAATGATTGATTAAAATGGTTCAAAATCAAATGTACAGTATAACAAAAAGGACTGGGCACAGTACAGATTTATAAGATTGTTCTGATGACAGCAGTGTGAAAGACAATATCTTGATTTCAATTGTGAATTAGGTTATTTTTGCTGTACTTAGGATAAAATTTAAAACCAAAGAAAAACTACAATGCCTTGCTAAATTTGTAATAGAGCTTTTCTTGCGATTGAAAACAGAATCCTTTTTTTGCTTAGAATGACAGACTCTTCCTATGTAGAAATTGATCTCTCACGCAAATTCTTTCTCTCTCGTTTCTTTTCAGTTTTAACATGAAGGTACCATTGATATTTATCATCATCCAGAGCTTGAAACTTCTTGGATAATATCTATCCACAGCATTTACGTAAATACTTACGATACTGACACTCTTCGTTGTGTACCATAATTTACATTATCTACTGTAAAAAGGAACAAGTATGAGTGTTATTACGTCAGTTAAATGATTTCATGTTAGGTTGAGCCAGACCTTGCGTGTCGACGATTAGTAATTTGTTTGCCATTAACTGTTGTTTTTACATTAGAACCGTGTTGACGTGAACCTTCGTGTAACAGGTTCTAACAGTGATAGTATGGCATCATAAAACTTTCGATTTTCGAACAAATTATACCTGTGCAACTTATCAGCGATTGCACTTTAGCGAATGTTCTTGCTGGCGAAAGTATTGGTCATCGGGTGAGACATTGACGTATGTAGTGTTCATTTACTCTTATAAACACTCAACGTAAATGTCTCACCCAATGACAATACATTTGCTAGCAAGAACATTCGCTAAAGTGCAATCGCCGATAGGTAATACACAGATGATTTTGTCCGAAAACAAAATTTTAAAATCTAATAACATTTTTGGATGTATTTACTACGTGACATTTTCTTTGTAAGTTTCAAAACAATGTGGTGGGCTCAGTTTGCTCAGCGTGGAAAGAAAGAAAAAACTTCCATCAAACCTATTTTCATGTTTTCTCCAGATTGTCTGAGTGTGATGCAACCCAAACAGCAAAACTGCTGGGGTGGTTGCGGATATTGCAGGTTAAAAACGCGCTTTTCTAGATCGACTAACAAGTAAAAAAATAATAAATTGAATTAATCTTATGAATCGGAAAATAAAAGCGTGGTTGCTATTGCTTACTTTATCATAAAATCATATTTAAGAGCACCCACGGTTTTATTTTCCGATTCATAAGATTAATTCAATTTATTATTTTTTTCTTTTTAGTTCATCTTAAAAAAGCGTGTTTTTTTAAATCCTTTTCTATTTAATATTTTTTTCTTTATTGGCTTCGTCTTCAATGTAGTGTAAATTCTAGATTTACAGTCTAATCATTAAACATAATAGTTTTCCAAATTTAGTCCTTTAGTTGAAATTCTTAGCTATAACAACATCATTGCTGAAGACTGGAAACAATATGGCTGTGGTTAGTGACTGAAAGTCGATTTCAGTTACTTTTGAAGAATTTACCGCTTTTATCCTGATGCTTCTACTACCATACACATCAGAATTGTTAATTTGGTTGCATAACGATTAAGGCGTTCGACTTAATTTACTTTTAAATTTTATTAATTAATTACAGTTAACTAGATTATTTTGTCGTATATCTAGTGATTGGATATTGTCATCGGAAGGAAGCAAGTTTACAAAATTTCAAAGAAATAGGATGTTGCCAAGTGAGTTTAAAATCTTTTGCAAAATTTGTACCGAACAGACAGACAAGAAAAAAGAGTTAATAAAGACGTGTTAATAAAGAACTTTAAGACATACTTTTCTTAAACAATTCGTATTAAAAAGTAAAAAATTATTCTGTTTATGCATGACTAAAAAAAATTTTGGGACGCTGTCTCATATAGTGTTACTTTATAAATTCGTGCCCCATGCTTTTCTTTTTAGTTGTGCATAAAGAAAATCATTTTTTAATTTTTAGTACGAATTGTTTAATAAAAGTATGTCTTTCTTTCGAGTTATTTCAGTGTTCAGATACTTCTTCTCAAGCTAATGTGTTGTGACCCAAATCCTAAAATGTTCTGCAACCGGTGAAGCGCAACGTCGTTGCAGGCTAATTTGTATTTTAGGGTAATTAAGTTCTGATCAAAAATTAAAATATGCTTTTTAAGTACATAAATGTATTGAAATATATGAAAGTAATAATGGAATGTTGTATTGTCACTCGACTTATGTCGCTGTGCAAAGTTTCATCATTGTATGTTGTTGGGAAATGAGTTAAATTAACATTGCAAGATTTGAGGACACCACGAGCCATTGTGAACTAAATTAAAGTCTGTAAAAATGTATCCTGATTATAATTATTCATGATTTCTAATTTCTTCTTTGTATTATAACTTACTATAAAAGCACTAATGCAGCAAAAGGCAGAGTTGCCGTCTATTTTACACGTTTCTATGCGGTCTTGGTGAATGTATGAGAAGTTAATGGAATGTCTACATTTATGTTCATTCTCATGAAACTATTCTGTGTGGTGAAGGACGTAAATTTCTCTCATATAGCTTTGTTTTCATTGCCGACATTGTTCTTCCTCGCCAATTTGTACTCGCCGTAAAGCGGTTGTTCTTTCTCACGACTTGCTGCTGCAGGCTCTGTAATTTTTCTGGAAATATTGCCAGCGTTAGTGTTGCCTTTGTACAGGGAGGTGCCCAAAGTTGTAGAAATGTGACGTGTTAGTATCATACACATGACAAAAAATGTTGTCGCAAAAGTGTGAAGTTTAAACTAATTATTCATTTTAATAATTAATTACATTGGATCACTCATAGTTCCGTTTTTCATTGTGTAAAATTACCGTTGATTTTGATCTTTGCACATAATGTAATTATGATTTTTTTTTAAATTACAGTGCTATGTACTAAACTATAACGTTGTACGATAAATCAGCGAGAATGTGCTTAAAATGAAAACTGAACACTAAAAAGTAAGATGTTTCGTTGCGAAGGATAGATAATATACAATTGTCAAATTGCAACAGTCCTGGTCAACAACAGAGGTTGATGGGTACACTAAAAATTTAATAAAGTGCCTTGATATAGCCAGTAATGTTTCAGATAAATGTTAGTATATGCAGTAATCCGGGAAAAATATCGAGGTATTTTTTTTGTTGTGCTTGAAGTGCTCAATTTTCAGTTCTAGTGTGATGTTCACACATGCGCAGAAACAAAACGTTTTTTTTATCGTAATCAAATATGCAATTCTGGCCAAGTGTTTGCTGCCGCAATTTTTATCACGTATGTTAACACAAATGGGAAATATTCTTAGTGAATGGGGATTGCGAATGCGAACCCTAATTGACAAATAGAATAAGTGTTTAAAATCTAGTGTAAGTCGTAGAAATAAATTTGTTTAGGTTTTCAGGCACCACATTTCTGATTTCTACAATGTTTTATCACTGGCGGTTTAGTTCAGTCAGTAAAACTGAAGTTCTGACTGAACAACCCGTGTTCAGATCTTGCTTCTGGCCTCCGTTTTTTTTCCCCCCTTTTTCTGAAAACTGCAAGGTGGCAGGCTTTTATTAGCCAAGTTACTGGAAATTTCTACGGCTGAGTAGTTGCCTAGCTTTTTCCAGGAAAGTGTCTGAAAATCTTCTTTAACAGTGTAAATTAATCATAAACATTATACTATATATATAATATAAAAAGTGATCAACCTCCCAAGTGCAGTAGCGTGAGCATATAAACCTATGCTGTTTGAACGTGACAATGCAGTAATATTTTTCCTTGAACTATTAAGGTTTCCGCAGTTATTCACGTTGTTTGTATACCAGCCAATGTTATATATTTTTCTCTACTCTTAATGAATCCTGTCTACAGCATCTTTGCTTTTTCGTAACTATTTGGCACTATTCAAATAAGTCATGTTGTTTTCCTCTGTATGTATAATTTTTGAGCCACTGCAATTCCCGCAAGACGTGATGCAAAACTTTTTATATTAATGATCTTTTTAATTTAATGTTCTGTTTAGTTATTTGCATTTTAAAAAAAAACGTTGAAAATTATTATAAAGTAATTCACGTTTTATGCCGTTATCACCCTTTGGTTGAAGTAACCAGATTTTGTATCATTCCCATAATGTAGACACGTTTTTCTAAGCTTAGTCGAAAAACGAATATTACATTTCAATTTTGTTAACTAAAGTGGACTTCTTTTGATTCATTGTGAGTTTTTTTAAGTAAATGCTGCACTAGTTATGAAGATTATTTTTTCTTTTCTCTGGAATATTCTGGTGTAATTTTGCGTTCTGGCATACTTCTATTGTGATTTCTACCAGTTCTTGGTTTTGTCAAATACTAGTTTCTGAAGCACATTTTCCAGCTGAAATTTATCTGTAGTCTCAATGGTTAGATATTCACACTTGAAAAGGAAAGAGAAATTCTTACGAAGCATCCTGTAGGAGCTCATCACATTGCAATTTAATACCAGCAGAGACTTGAAACTGGTGAGGTTACAGAGCGTTTTAGGGCAAGCTCCCGAGGCTCTTTTTAAGCAACCTCACGCTTGGACTGGCAGTGAACCTAATCCTCCCCCTTTACAGGAAATCTAATTTCCGGATCCCGCGGCCAAAACCCGAGATTGAGACACGTCATCCTTTTCATTCAGACCCCTCTCTCTTCTCTTATCATAACTTGAAAAGGCAGGAGCTTGCATTGAAGAGATTGTGAAGATTTTTGTGTGGCTGCTGTGTTGACATTTTTCTTGTCTAGGCTGCCTTCTTCAGAAGGAACAAAATGAAATAAAATGCAACATCCAAACGTATACTTGGGTGTGTCTATCATACAGACATATAAAGAAGACAGATATGTTGTTTTGAGTATGAAACATACGAGTTAGTATATATGAAGGAGAAAATATGTAATTACTTCTTTATATTTTCTGCGCGTCACCTATCTCTGTCTCTCTCATACAAACTGTACAGAGAAACAGAGCTAACCGAAGGCACTTCAATTTGTCTTTATCCTTCCTTTTGAAAACATAATTACTTGCTCAACGTAATCCGATTCAGGATGTATATTAAATCTAAGTAATCATCTCTGTTGGAAACCAGTTGCTAGTATTTTTTAATTTTTTCTTTCATTCTCATTTCTTTGTTTAGAAGGGAAGCAGAATGAAAGTGATTCGTGGGGCGTGTGTTTTTCGGGGCTCTTTGTTTAATGGCCCCCGAATAATTTTCAAGGTTCATAATATGAATTGAATTAATTGTTGAGTTGTATTTTTCCCATCGAATTACAGGAAGAAAAAAGATAATCTCTCTAGAGTTTCGAGTACTATTTTGTTTATTAATTGTGTTTCACTTTACACCTAAACCTACTCAGTTGCTATGGTAACGTTTAATATACACTCAGATTTATAAAAATGGACGATGGAAAACTAAGTCTGCAAAATTCCTCAGCTTGGTAATTCCTCAGCTAAATGAATATAAACGTGACACGAAAAAGACGTGAAAGTATGTATTATACGTAACAGAACTTTGATTTGCTATCTGCAATGTTTTGATCGGCCGTTTTTTTAAAATTATTATTACTACCATTGTTTACGTCTGAAAGCGGATGAAGATGCCAAAATAAATGTACTGTTTCGTTTAATAACTTACAAAGGTTTGCGAAAAGTTAATGAATGATATGTTTTTCGGCCAGCCAGTAGAGAATATACAATTGTGCGTAATCTATCTAAATTCAATAAGCAAATTTCTAAACAAATTAGAAATAAATATATAAAAAAAGTTTTTAACTGGAATCAGAGAACTCTTTCGAGAGAGAGACCTTGGAAACTGAACAAAGTGAAATGTATGGTGATCTAATATATATGCAAGTTGAAACTTCTGTAATTAGAGTGGGAATGCAGGCGTCTGCGGATATTCAACTCATGAAACAGGTTCTCGTTTCATTTTAAATTATGTGAAAGATTTCCACATGTTAATGTATTGCATAACTTAAAAAAAAATAGTTAAAATTTATTTGAGATGAGTGAACACCACGGAATTACATGCAACTAGATAGGTATTTCAGTTTATTTGTAACGATGAAGAACTAGATTTGAAACTTTGGGATGATTCTTCTATTTCGCTCTTCAGTTTAGGTACATTCGATCGCGACTCGTGCTATGGGCTTTGTGGTGGATATACACCGTGTGCGTTGGTTTTCTAGGAGTTCTCCCGCTTCCTCCCACTTTCTTCATTCCACCAATTTTCCCGTTATCGCCCTGAGCCAAAATTTTCTGAAGGCCTTCCATAAAATTCAGTTCAGTTAGGTTTACTTACACTGTAAACGTACTTCATGTATAATTTGAGTGAGTCCGCTTTTGATCGCTTCTATAATTTTTTAACTACCGAAGTCATTTTATATATATCTTCACAAATACTAGAGTTTTTGTTTCAGTAAGTGGATTTAGTAGCCTACGAAGGAAGAGGGGAGTAGAACTCGGCTGGTTTTAGTGATAGCCTTTCGCTGAAACCTACTTAGTTTACGCGGTAAATCTTGTAACCGGAATTAATATTCTCTTGCGGCTTTGTACCGAAATACTTTTGGAAAAGGAAAGAAAAGAGAGAAGTACTACCTATTTTTAGGAAAACTTTTCTTTGCTTAATAGTGTGTTTCAGTTCAAAGATGGTATGGAGGATTATGTATCTTTGGTCATGTTTTGTCATAGATGATTGGCATTTCTCGTAATAATCTAACTATTTTAAGCTTTCGCTGTGAAGATTTATAAGAATTTTTCAATTATTTTGGTAATTGTGTCGATGGATTTCTTTGGCATCTTTTTGCCTTTCTCGAGTTTCTTTGTGCTCAAAGAAGGGAAAATACCTAGTCTGATGCAAAGTAAGAAATTTGTTGTGACCTGTATGCGCTAGTTTCTGTATCAACACTCGATTCCCAGCACTCTACTAACCTTATTTGGTCCTGTATTCAGATATACGCTATGACGTATAAGAACTCTTTGTACTCCATGGACTCTGTACTCGATCTATATTATAATTTCTTTATGTATCTGGTGTAGTAAAAAGTAATCCATTATTTTTGCATGACATTGAAGGCTTGACTTACCATAGTTAGAATGATCTGATTTAGGTCACATATGCGCCGTTTTGTTCGATAACGTGTTGCCATTTGGAAGGTAATATCATGATGCCTCTCAGAAGCCCTTGTCCCTATTGGCAAAAAATTGAGACAGTCGATTTTCACAAGCCTCTCTTGAAGCGAATTTTTCACCAGCAAACGTGTTCGCCATGGACAGGAACAGATGGTAATCACTTGGTGCCAAGTCCGGACTATAAGGTGGATGCATAAGAACCTCCCAACCAAGCTCCTGGAGCTTCTGGTGAGTCACTATCGATGTGTGTGGCCTGGCGTTGTCCTGGTGGAACACAATGCCTCTCCTATTGGCCAAAGCTGGGCGATTGCTGCCTTCAGACGGTCCAATTGTTGACAGTATAGTTCCGAGTTAAGGGTTTGGCCGTAGGGGAGCAGCTCATAGTAGATAATTCCCTGCCAATCCCACCAAACACACAGCAAAACCTTCCTGGCTGTCAATCCTGGCTTGGGCACCATTTGCGCCGGCGCACCGCGCTTCGACCACGACCGTTTTCGCGTGACGTTGTCGTAAGTGATCCACTTTTCATCACCAGTCACCAACCGCTTCAGAAATGGGTCGCTTTTGTTGCGATTCAGCAGCGATTTGCAGATGGAAATTCGGTCCATGAGGTTTTTTTGCATTAACTCGTGTGGCGCCCATACATCAAGCTTCTTTGTGTATCCAGCCTTATGCAAATGGTTCCACACGGTTTTTTGTGCAATGTTTAGCTCTTGGGCAATCGAAACAGTGCTTACATGACGGTCGGACGCGACAATATCCATGATTTTATCGACATTTTCGACACTTGGCCTTCCAGTGCGTGGTACATCTTTGACGTCAAAATTACCGGAACGGAATCGACGAAACCAAAATTGCGCGTGATTGGCTGTTACAGTATCAGGACCATAAACACTATTCACATTTGCAGCCGCCTGGCTTGCGTTTTCGCCTTTATCAAAGAAAAACTGTAAAATATAGCGTATTTTTCTCTTTGCTAGTGTCCATTTTGACGCGCGCTCACACAACATTGAGTCAACTCATCACAACTATCTGAACAGTGTTTGTAGTACGCAATCTCATCGTTTGAACGCCATCTCGTTGAACCCGGTCGGACTTATACAACGCGAGATACAGATCACTGAAGCCATCTATTGGCAAAATAATGGATAACTTTTTACTACACCAGATATATTAGCCTTCAGAGCAATTACGTGACGAATCCGAATTTTTCGCGCAAAGCCTTATCGGTAAACATAGTATTTTATACTATCAACGACCGAGCGAAAATTCAGATCTAGTTTGTCCATAGAGATGCGAACTCCATTCCTCTCGCACCAATATTTTTGCGGGACTTTAGTCAAAGTGTAGTCTATAAACTGTTTCCCGTGAAGTGTTACTCGCCAAAATGTTAACCACGAGTTATTGGTCGTAAAAGATTGACTGTCAATTGTGATGTGTAAATCGTCATAGATCACAAACTTGCAATTTCTACATTTTATTGGCATATTTTGTTAATCTTGACTTCGAAAAGTCAAACGCATGGTAAAGTTGATTATACCGAACACCGGCAAGTGCATGCTTGCATGGCGGAGTGATACAATGCTCGAACACCCATGCTAGTGACAGTCGTCAGCGTGATCGTACATAAGACAGTGGAAGTTTATATTCAATCCACGGCATAAACTGATATTTTTCTTCATTTGTTTTACTTGGGTCAAAGTATACGTGTTCAGTAGCCAACAAATAGTACAGTATTTCGTTATGGCTAATTTTTAAGTGAAACTTATGTTTCTTGCAAGCAACAAGCAAAATTACTTCGTGCTTCGTGCCTGAACAACCTATGTGCAGAGTTGAGTGGCGAAATAGTAGAGATAATTTTCAATGCATTATACAACTCTACATAGGTGGTTCAAGCTTCTATATTTCAACGTCAGTAATAAACTTCCTTTAAGCTTTGGAAGAAATAATAGTGAAGGTGCTAATGGGCGTAAGCCATCTTAAACGAATTTACTCATGTTAACTCTTGGTTCTGATGTTCCCGTATCTTACTTAGTTCACGTGCAAGGTGAACCAGCCGGAGTTTACATTGGCCTTTTTGGAGCTTACAGTTTCCGTATCGAAACAGAAGATGACAAGGATTGATGATCAAGGGACTTCATCGTTGGAGCATACGTAAGTTGAATAGTGGCAGTGTTGTACTCATCCACCCCCGTTCCTCCTAAACTTCACGCATCGTAGAAATTACTGCAGTGTTGAAAAGAGCTGGTAACGAGAATTTTATACGATAGTGTGTTAAAATTTAACTGTGGTAAAAGTTACTCCAATGCAATTGCTTGCAAGCTAAATAAAACTGAACGAAGCTAAACAAGCTGAAAAAAGTCAAACAGAATTGAACTTCCTTTCAAGATTCTTTGAAAATTATGATTCAAGTTTTCTTAAGAGCTGAATAGGCTCGCGGTATCGCGATCTGTTCAAAGAATACCTTTTATCTTTTTCCTCATTATATTTCTCTCTGTACAATGTTATGTAATGTGTAAGTATTTCTTCGGAGTTTATATACATTAAATAGGATAAATGTCTTCGTATGTTGGTTTAACCTAAGGAAAGATAAACAAAACAAAACATCTTGCATGATAGTTTTAAGTTTGATCATTCTATTTATCGCAGTTGTTTTTCACTCATTAGTATTGATTTTCCTTCAGTCATCCTGACGCAAAATAGAAAAACGAATATTTTACAATTCTAATCTCACTCAGGCTTTAGTGTATATTTCAATTTGTGATTCCTCTACATCATCCTTTATTTTTATTGAAACCATAAATCATTACTACATCGAAAGCGTTACGATGCTATTATGATTACAGCAATGTGTGTGAGCAAGGTAAAGCTAAACAAAGCAAAGCAAATCATTACATTTATTCGTATAACAGTAGCTGTAATGAGGATGTGTTATTATTACTATGCCGTTTATGATTATGTGTATAAAAGCAAAGTGTGACTAATCATATCGTTTGTGTATAGTATTTTTCATTATTGTTACTTCGTGCTCTGTTATTACGTTCATGTGCGTATATTCGTGCAATGATTACAAAATAAACGACCACAATCTGTTACGATTCTCATTATTGTGTGGAAGTTTCATGCAAAAATAAATGCGCCCAAGTTTAAGAGGACATATTGTGCACAATTAATACATAAATTATTAAAAGTTCTCTCTTTGAACTGTGCTTTTTCACAGTGTATACTCTGTGTAATTAATCTTCAAGTGCTCATGTAAGAATTTCTATAAAATTGAGTAATTTGTTTTTATGTGTTCAAACTAAGACACTGTATTTGTTCCAAAACAAAAAATCGTTGTTTTGAAGAATTTAGAAATATCTATCTACTTGTAGCATTACGATAGTATTCATTCTGACATTTTTTTCGTTTTCTGTTTTGAGGGAAATTTGTGGCTTAGGACAAGATTTGATGCTTGTGTTCCTTTTCTTTCTTTCTTTTTTCAGTTATCTTTGGGCATATTCTAGTCTTCTGCTTATAGTTTGAATTCTTCGTTACAGATTTGTTGTACCGAGACTTCTGAGTTGTAGAAATTGTTCAAAAAGCCGTGTCAGAGCTACGGCAGAGTCTAGATGCCTGCTCGCTGAATCCTGAAAACAGGCGTGCAGTGGTAAGATTGGTCTTCCGAACACGCTCTCGTCTAGAACATCAGACCAATAGTTGTTTTTCTTCGAGGGTGGGGGACTGTCTGCGTTTCATTTGTGCGCGAGGGTGAGTGCATTCTGTTGGTGAAAATATTAGGTGTGTACACGCCATTTTACCAGCGCATACTTTCCATTTAACCTCTGGTGAGAATTAGGGAAATAGATCCGGTAATCTGATTGTATCTATACTGTTGGTGAAAAACATTGCAAATAGTTTTCTTGTCTTCTGTGTAAAACAAGTGCTCGAAGTGAAGGAGGTATACCGTGCCGTTACTTTTTCATTTTGGATTTGGTGTACTCCTAACTTTTTATTAATAGGACCTCTTTGCCTTTACTTTTAATAACTAGGTGCAAACGTACTCTTAGCCCACTTCTGCAGTCCTTCCCTTCCCTTTTCTAACCCTCTTCGAGCGCTGTGTGAAACACTGAATTGCGATAAGAATTGTCCGTCGAATAATAATAATAAACTAAAAGAAGATTGTGTGATCGGTTTTAGTTTGAACGTGTCCATTTTTTAATTTTTTAAGTCTATTTTAAGAAAGGCTAAAACACAAGAGAAAATATTTATTTCAGAAATGAAATTGAGTCACTTTAATTTTCAATAATAAACACGTCCGTCTCTTTGGGAATCATTATTATTATGGTACTGGCATAAAATTTACAGTGTTTATAAGAGTAAAATAGAGCTTCTCCAATGAAAAACTTTCAGATTTGCGTCATTTTGAAACAAAAATTTACACAGTGGTGTATAGTGTGATTATATTCGTAATAAAATAGAATACCATATTTAATTAAATTGGTTTTTCTTTTGGGCTATTATTATTAATTTAAATGTTAACTAACCATTAACGTGATTGCATTTGTTTTCCGGGAGTTCTCTGTACGCTTCATTATTTACTAACTCCGCCCCTCCCCCCTTCTCGATCCCTTCTGTGACCAAGCATATGGTTCTGCTGTATTACAGTAGATTGATTTGCACCCCATCTCTTATGCCATGCACGGTATGCAGGTAACATTTTTTTTTTTCGCCATCACTCTTTGTTATATTTCTTTGTACAAGCTAGAAATAAACCACAACTCCTAATTCAGTACTTTGCTGCAAATACATTATTATTCCTCATTGTGTGTTCAAATTGGCAGACCAATGAATCCCACTGAGACTGATTTGTCATTCGGTTGGGGTTCGTGGCAATAGTTGCACCTCTGCTTCTCTCTCCAGACACGTTTTTGCTGATCTTTCATCATTCAACTCACGTTTCTCATTCGTCACACGAGAATACGCGTATATGAATTGCTGCGATTTCATGTGATTCACCCTTCCTGGAAAATAAAAGGTGTTGAGGCACGTTTTGAACATCTTATGTGTGACACTGAAAGTACGAGACTAATCCAGGATTATTAAACTTAACTAGAGAGTACATGTCTGTATGTTCCCTTCCCTTGAGGTTTATACGATTATCTCTAATAAGTATTATCATGTTCGTGTTACTTCTTCATGAGATTTCTTACTTTCTGTTATTCTGAATATTTTACAATGATGATGACATGAGTATTACATTATCGAAATAAAGTTGTTAAGCGCACGCGCTTCAGAAGTGAAAGAGAGAACCCATGAATTCGTCATTCAGTGAAGAACAAAAGGATTTAATAAACTATAAAATATTCAGTGGTCATCGACAAAATCGAACTTGAACACTCAAATCACGAATGCGTTCTCCAGTTTAACGTGTTGTCCATGCACTGTTCATTATTTTTAATTGTAATTTACGAAACAAGAACAAGCAAAGTCATTTTGTGTCGATGAATATGCGCCAAATCGTGCTTTCCCTTACAAATGTGATAATTAAATCCGTTGAAAGAAAAAAAAAAACTAAGCAGGGTATCTCAAATGTGCTTTAGAGTCGGCATGTATAACATCCATGAAAAATTAGCTGATGCTTCAGGATAAGAAAAGCGTGGTTGTTTATGCATATTGATGCTTCGATCAGAATTTATCAAGTGAGATGCAGTGATTTGTAATATTCCGATGAGTTGTAAATCCACATTATCCTACCTTTAAACGATCTTTATAGTCATGTATGTAGTAGTGGAGGTATCATGCCATGAAACTCTTCTTTATTGAAAGGACACATGCCCATTATTGTTAATTTTAGATGAGCTAGAAATGCCCTTGCAATAATAAACACAAAAAACTTCATTACACCGTACAACGTTGTGAAGTACATATAATCGTGTTTTTTTTTCTTCAGCAAACGAAATGGTGCAATAATATTAATTTTGTGGAATTCAGAATGCAATGTACCACTTACCAGAAAGAACATGTAATCTTTCATAAATAAACGATTCAAGTGTTCCGAATATGTTTATAGCTTCAGTCATTTCTAATAGAAAATGGAAGTGATATTCTGCCCAGTAAGGTGTGTACCCCATTTCTGCCCAAATTGTTATTTTTTTAAAAATATGTGAATATCTTTACTTATTTAAATATTCAGGAGTTAAGTAAGTGTGTGAAATAATTTTTAGCAATTTTAGAGCACATCTTGGAAGAAATGTGATGTTGCCATTTTGTCGACAGTGGGCATGAATTGAAACACTAAGTTTTTGTATATCACGTCGCCAGTGCACATTGAAAATACCTCCCGAAACAAGTAGAAGACAAACATAAATGTTTGTTTTTAAGTATTTATTTTCTTATTATAGTGTACAGCCACTTACAAAAATAAGTGGAGGCTGGAGTGCTAAGAACTAATAGTTCTTTTTTCCAGGAGAATTGTTTCGGTGTACGGCTAATAGTTACACAACCACGATGACAGTACAAGTATGCGCCAAAACATGGAATGCCATGATATTCCTCCATTTGGAGCAAGAAAGAATTGGCTCGTTCAGCATCATGTAGAGAACCACGAGATAGATGGACAATAAACAAATTGTTGTCTTATTCAAACACACATATACACAGAGAGAGAGAGAGAGAGAAACATGGAAGAAGACGGGGAAGGACCTAAAAAAGAGAGGAAAAAACAAGGAAAGAGGGAAAGAAAATGGCGGTAGCTTTGGAAATAAATGAAATTTTAACGCTTATGAATACACAGTCTCCGTTTCTCTCCCCCTGCTCTCTTCTCTCTCTGTCTTGTGTTTTTCTCCCTGTGCGGGATAAATTTCTTTCAGTAGCAATGGCGAACATCATTTACAGCGCTTAATTCCTAGAAGAAAATATTTGGAAAGCCGCTCGTGGAATCGATCCAGAGACCTTACGAATGAGAGTCTGACAAGCTGATCACTTACCTACACAGACCATAACAAATGTGTTTTTAAATTAGCCATTAAACTCGCTACCCTCAGCGGTTTATATATATATATATATATATATATATATATATATATATATATATAT
>JAGDQP010004898.1:29339-54328 GCA_022664845.1 Lepisma saccharinum | reverse complement strand
TATATATATATATATATATATATATATATATATATATATATATATATCAGCCATATTCAATCCACTAGTGGATGAGGCCTCTCCCCGAAGGGAGGAGTTGGTCTACTGCTCCCACGCTGACCAGACGGATTGGGAGAGGAGAGCCGAAGCTGTCACTGTGATCGCCACTGTCTTTTATTCACAGCAGCTCCCCAATTGTCCTCACGATGCTGGGTCAACACCGAAATTTTTGAGCCCCCACCGGGAATCGAACCCGGGACCGCTCGCACTGATATATATATCATCATCATATTCAGCCGTTTTCTATCCATATGTTTTACTATATATATATATATATAGTAAAATATGTTTGGAAGTCATCGTGCCTACGACGTCATAGTGACAGGCTCCGACGCCATCCACTGTAATACAACGACCAAACCAGTATTTGCCAGGATAGGATATATACAGATGCTTATCAGAATAATGGAAACACCTGAACGAAAGTGCAACTTACCAGATTAATATGGTGTCGGGCCACCTTTCGCCTTCAGAACAGCCTTGATGCGACGTGGGATGGAGGCATAGAGGTCGTGAATGGTAGCAAGTGGAATATTACACCATTCCTCGTGCAGGGCATCGGCCAGTTCTGTGAGAGAGGATGGAGGTGGAAATCGTCGCCGGAGTCGTGTTTCCAAGATGGACCACAGATGTTCAATTATGTTGAGATCTGGGGATTGGGCGGGCCAGGGGAGGTGTTGAACTTCATCCAGATGTTCCTCAAACCACGCTGCAACAACTCCAGCTGTGTGAATGGGTGCATTATCATCCTGGAATATGGCGTCATTGTCCGGGAACAACATCCGGACCATAGGATGCGAGTGGTCTCCTAAAATTGCGACATAATCGTTGGCAGTGATGCGTCCGCGAAGTGTGACCACAGGGCCCAATGAAAACCATGATATTGCGGCCCACAGCATCACCGTGCCGCCGCCATGTTTCACAGTTGGGTGGAGACACTGCAGATCATACGCTTCTTTGGGCGTTCTCCACACATAAACACGGCCCGTGGTTTGGAATAGGGTGAATGGTGACTCATCCGACCATACCACACGTTTCCAGTCGTCAACGGTCCAAGTTGCATGGTCGCGGCACCACTTGCGGCGTGCTAAAGCGTTCTGGTCCCTGATGAGAGGTTTGGCCCGTGCAACACGACCCCGTAAGTTCATGTCATGTAATTCGCGGCGGACTGTGATTGTCGAAACAGGTTGGGGGAGGTGCTGATTGAGTTCCTCCGTCACTTGCGCCGCAGTGGCACGACGGTTCCGCGTGACAATGCGCTTTAATACCCGGCGTGCCCTGTCACTGATGCTTTTCTTCCGCCCACTGTTCCGCTTCCCCGATGTGTTTTTCCCGTGTGTTGTGTAGGCCGTCATCACCTTCGACACTGTCCCTGGCGACACACCTAACACACTAGCCACTGCCGTCACACTCACTCCACATAACCGCGCACCAACAATTTGCCCTCTTTGAAACTCTGAGATGTCTCCCATTTTACACTACCTCCGTCTGCTGCAGCCACTGCACACTCCTGTTCCACGACGCCTGACGTAGTATGGAGACCAACCTAACACACCACCACCAGCAGTCCGGCGCTGCGGTCGCCACGACACCACTGCCAACCCATACATCTGACGTGTTGCCAACTACAGGTGTTTCCATTATTCTGATAAGCATCTGTATATATGTCAGCGTGTCAAACTCGCAAGGTGTTTCGATCGATTCCACGAGCGACTTTGCAAATATTTTCTTCTATGAATGAAGCGCTGTAAATGATGTTCGCGATTGCTACTGAAAGAGTTTTATCCCGCACAGGGGAAAAAACACAAAACAGAGAGAGAAGGGGGCAAGGTGAGAGAGACGGAGACTGTGTATTCATAAGCGTTAAAATTTCATTTATATCCATATCTTCCGCCATTTTTCTTTCCCTCTTTTTTCGCTCTTTCCCCGTGTACCACTATGCTTTCTCTCTTTCTCTCTCTCTCTCTCTCTCTCTCTCTCTGTGTGTGTGTGTGTGTGAACAATACACAATGGCGATTTCTGCTTGATGTGCATATTATAATTTTCCTTTACTTTGCATTAATTCCCATCTCTTTGAACTTTACGTGAATGTCATTTCTATCTATATATCTCGTGGTTCTCTAAGTTGTACTGAACGAGTTAATTCTTTCTTGATCCAGATGGAGGAATATCCTGACATGCCGTGTGTTGGAGAATATTTGTACTGCCGTGTTGGTTGTCTAACTATGAGGCGTACAGTACAATAATTCTCCTGGAGTAATGCTACTATTTCTTACAATTCCAACCTCCATTTAATTTTGTAAGTAACTGTACAACTTATAATCGTTACAGAATAGTTCGAATTTCCTATTATTATAAGTATACGCGTATTACGTACATATCGATAACTGTCCGTGGTTTTACTCATCTTTGACAAAATATCCTAGTATTTTTATCAGTACAAGAGAACCCCTTCTGGGTAAAGGGAAGAGTGACGCAATAATTCTACTCACAAAACAAGTTATATTCATTTTGTGACTGACTTTCTTTGTGTCACTATGGCGGAATTGTTTCCTTTGGAATAAAATTAGTAAAATTAAGATACTTAGTATCATCCGTTTCCCAATAGTAACTCAACGAAAGTCACTCGCAGAATGGATATGACTTTTTTGTGAGTATAATTCTTCCATCACTCTTCCCTTTAGCCCGAAGGGGTTCTTGTACTGATCGCTTATTTTGTAAAGCTGCATATTAAAAAAAAAAAAGTTTATAATCTTCATAGAAAAGGTCGATTCTGGACCATGCTAGGCTCCGTATCTCGAAAATGGTAACTCCTATCAAAAAAATAATCATCAACTTGCCTCTGTGAGGCCCATTCAAACCCCCCTGGTATAAACCATGTTTTGCTCAAGCAAAATGACAGAGACCCTTTTCTATCATTTGCGAAAATTCTGTGATTGGGCTAAAAAACAGTCATCTTTTGAACCCCTCACCGATATTGACGGGTGATACACCGTTTGAAAGGTATTGAAGCTTAGATTACGATTCTGAAAGTTTCGGCCACCTATGTGGTCTGGGGTCAGTGCTATCACGAGAAATGTGAAATTCTTATTTATTTGTTTTTTCAAATCGTCGTAGGGGGTCCGAGGAAGGTCCTACCGACCCAAATTTTTCTTCGTTTTAGTATGACAAAGAACTTTCAAATGCAATTCAAGCATCAAAATCGGACTTATAGTTTGCTAGATCCGAAATTAGCTGTATATATGTGAGTGCCACAAACAGACTCCTTTTTTAGCGTCACTCGAAAAACTTACCGTTCTTCGTGAATCGTGATATACATAAAGCTTACTACATCGATATTAAAGAGTGAAAAGTATGTGACTGGACCGGGGATCGAACCCGGGACCTTTGGGTTCCGTCCCAATGCGCTACCATCTGCGCCACCCAGTCGACCCCTTTTCTACTCACATACCTTTCACTCATGCTGTCGATGTTCTCTCTCGAAACCATCTGGAGAGTACCACAACTCCTAGTTGTGCTTGGACTTTCCTGTGTCTCATAATGGTGAACATCTCACACGGAAGAAATAATATCCAAAGATGAATTGGAGGCAACTTCCAATTTTTTCTGTACATCAAGCCTCTGTAGGTACAGATACAATTGATATTAAAGAGTGAAAAGTAAAGGTCCCGGGTTCGATCCCCGGTCCAGTCACATACTTTTCACTCTTTAATATCAATTGTATCTGTACCTACAGAGGCTTGATGTACAGAAAAAATTGGAAGTTGCCTCCATTTCATCTTTGCTTACTACATCGCTTTAGACTAAAAAGAATATTTACATTGCATACTTAATTATTGAAGTTGTACTCTATGAATGCATTTGAGTAACAGTTGTGATTGCGTAGATACAACATAGAGGGGAATTCCCACGTAAGTATATCATTGTCCATTAATTAATATTACGCAGTACACTAAAGAAATACACTTTTTTTTTGCACAATCTAATTTGTGAAAACTCGCTTTTCAGATCTTTACACTGAAATGATCAGAAGTGTGCTTCGAATGTACAAGAAGTACATTTATTTTACAGTATAGATAAACATAGAGTTCCATTTACTCTTACTTGCATTCTTCAGTCATAAGCTTCAATCGAAGGCAAGACACTTGCCCTCTACTTTATTATCATTGTTTTATAAACAATCTTGTTTAAGCAGATAAAACACCTGCCAACAATTTAGGCGTTTGTAATGTTTCAGTTACTTTTGTGACTATTACGTTTGACACTAGTATGTTAAGAACCTTGAAGGAAATGAAGTCGGCTCTAACAGTTGCAGTTTGTAATTAGAATACGAATTCATGTATGTATTCTCTCTGATAGAACTGTAGATGATCCTGTGCCATAAGCAATGTTCCCTAATACAATATCCATATGTTAATGGCATGCGTTTCGATAGTACTATAGTCTTCTCTACTTCTGTATATGTCTTGTGTAGCCTTACACAGAATTCCAGTAATTACTTACGCTATGGCTTACGGAACTCACATGTTCATCGCAGCAGTAATAATAATAATACTAATAATAATAATATAGATATGTCATTTAGAAGTTAAATTGTAGATCAAGACTGTAGAATTCGTTACTATCTCAAAATTATCTTTCTGGGCGAATCTTCTAACCTAGAGAATTTGCCTCCTTCTGTTTAGACTTCACGATATTAGACCTGCTATTTGTTTGGATTCACAAAAGCTACATCAACCTTCAGTTGATTCATTATGTAGTTAACTCATTGTTATGTACTCGAATAGTTAAGAGTTCAAATAATTTTGAGGCAATTTTCAAATAACAATAGCCTGCACAGTTCGAAGGTGAATATATTCCTGGTGCTATCGTAGAGTTACTAATACAAGAAAATTACGTTTGTGCACCAGGACCATATCCTGAACTGGTTGTCAGTGACAACTTTGTTTCATGTTGAGGACAGAAATATGCTTGTCGTGCATATATGACAGTTTTTCGTATGGGCATCATTCGATTGTTTTGAGCAGCCCGCCTTATCTAAAGACTGCAATTTATAAGGATTGCAAGTTAAAACAGAGAAGGAAGAACATAATTTTAATCATTGATGTAATGAAAAACATTTTCTCGCTTTCCACCTGTTTCTTATCCTAGCTTAGTAAATGTATCCTGGCCTGACTGGAGTTAATCGCAATGAACTGATCTTTTCAACTACTTGATCAAGAAGATTCTTAAAAGGTTAACCTAAACCAAGAAAATAACTGACAAATTACGTAAATGTTAATAATGGTAATGCTAGTGAAAAAGGAAAAGTGTTTTGGAGAAAATAAGAGAACAAAGAATATTTTCAAATGAAATTATGTAAAAGTGGTATTTAAGAATACTACATATAAAACTAGCTTGGAATTTTGAGATATTAGTTGTGTACAACTGGCAAGAATGTAGAGAAAAAAATTAGCATAATTGCAATCCATCTATTTCAAGTTGTGAATTGGTTTGATGTTTTTCTAATGTCCTTTTTTTGTGTTCGCTGTTCGTCCTAAACTTTAATGAAAGCAATATTCATCTTCAGACAAACCTTTTGTTCTGGGTTTGTGTTTGATAACAGTAGATATTCACAATTGAAGAATCAAAAGAAAAGGAGAACTCTCTTTCTTGTCGATCCGAATTCTCAGAGAGTTTCATCTTTTTTTCCTTCTTCTTCAGTTGTGTTTGTGTGGAAAAAGACAAGATTAGAGTCTGAACGAAATGAGCTTAAGGCAGAATACGGACTTGAGTTGCTAAGAATATTTGTTTTTCTAGCCAGAGTTTTACGAAGTTTTTTCTTATAATTACTTTCTCCAAATGATATAGCTTTTTTTTTCTCGAAAGTTAATTTAAGTTTATAATGACTCTTTATTTCTGTGCTCAGATAACCAGTGTGTTTATTGTCTAAATGTAATCCCAATCGGTATAGACTTAAACTTTTACTACAGCCTTTCTGCAGTTTATTGTATTTGTCCAGTAATACTTAAGTACAGCACCTTGTGAGGTATTTCATCAACTGTAACTTCCTGGTGTTTTATACGTTGAAGTATACAAGAAAATGTGTTTTCTCTCAACTTTATAGCTAAAATATTTCTTGTAAGATTTTTTTTAAAAAGTCCCTTTGTCTTGTGCTATTTTTATATAGAAATTCCTAGAAATACGTACATACTGTGAGTATAATCAATGTAATGTCTCTGAAATATAAAAGGAGTTTCAACGAGAATTTTGCTAATGTAATAGCTGAAATTCATAATAGGTTTGCCACATGGCCTCTTTGCATTAGTGAATCCCTCGGTTGCTTTTATACAATTATCTGGACCTTGTTGCTGCCTTAGGGTGTAAGTTTACATGGTACTTTCGTAATGCTTCATTCAATTTTCTCTCATGAAATGGTTTTCACGTAATGCAATCTCATTTTCCTAATTACTTCTAATGAAAGGGGAGAAAGAGTAAAGGAGAGGAAAGAGAAAGGTCAGACGCTTCGAGGTTCAATAAGGCAAGGGAAATATGAGGTAAATTCAGAGTGTAACATAATCATTTTCCTGCATTTCAGTTCTGTAATGAGAACGTAAAAAATATTTTTCTTGGACATTCATAATATAGTCTTTTATCATTAATTGGTTTCATTTGAAAATTATTTTAATATGATTAAAGTGTGCCGTACACCATAAAGAATTAAAGAACATATTAAAGTTACCTTAGTTTTGTATTGAAGAAGCTTAAATAACGTGTACAAGAAGTGAAGAATGTTTATCGTGTCTTTCGAATATTGAATTTCAAGTGCTTCTTTCACACTTAGTTTTTCAAAGTGACTTTGTAAGCATTTGCTATAATATTGTGATCACAATAGGTTCTGATAATGTGCACTTAGTTTGGATGTTGATAGAAAGTTAGAGAGATGTTCAAGTGTTAAGAAGTTGACCTTTGAGTCGTGCAAAGCATACTTTTGAAGAAGAAAACACTTTTCTTACATTAGAATACATCCATTTAAGCCATATCGTAATGTTCTGCTGTTTTCTGGGTAACATTTAGGTAGAGTTCAAGAGATACACGGAATCGTGTTTTTTGCCCATCACCAATTTTATTACAAAATAAATATAAGTCCAATAAGTTAATAAAAAGTGCGTATTTACAAGATTTGTTGAGTTACAGAATAACTTTTTATGGCTTCTTCCCGGGTGAAAAACCTCGTAGAAGTGAGTTAGGATAGATGTCGCATCAGTCCGACAGGTAACTGTATGCGTAACGAAGATACCAGTCCGACAGCTAACTGTGTGTCAAGGATGTGCCAGTCCGACAGATAACTGTGTACAAGGTTGAGTTAGGTACCACACCAGTCTGACAACTAACTGTGTGTGCTGGGTTTGAAGAAGCATACCAGTCCGACAGCTAACTGTGTATACAGGAGAAAATATTGGAGAGAGGCAACCACCCTGGCAAGTGATAAAATATAAGGTTGCATCGGGGTTTTATAGCCCTCCGGCGGTGTGGTCCTCCAAACTCCTCCTCTAATGATGGTGGCTCCTTCTGTTGATTCCTTGATGAAACTGTTGTTGTCATCTGTTTGTTTGTATTGCACTGTTTATTTACATTGCATCACTTACTTTACACATGTTTGCTATTTGTAGTACTCACGTTACTACAGTGTTT
Organism: Lepisma saccharinum; assembly: GCA_022664845.1. NCBI lineage: Eukaryota > Metazoa > Arthropoda > Insecta > Zygentoma > Lepismatidae > Lepisma > Lepisma saccharinum. Next base: position 46,594 of record JAGDQP010004898.1, on the reverse strand, counting down.
ACGCTGCGAAAGTGAGACTCGTGCTCAAGCACGTGGAACATTACAATATTGATTATTGAGGAAGTGCAGCATAAATAGGTTTTACAACTTAAGAATTTTGTCAAGGAATTAATAGAACAAGCATTGAATAAGTTGCATTCGTGAATAATAAATATAGCTCAAGTTGGTGTATTGGATACTACTTCGATATGAAATACTAAGCCTACGCGGGGCACATCATTTTTCGAGATATTACGTCATTTGGTCCGTGCTAAAACAAACGACTAACTTATTCTTACACAAGAACTTTATTACCAGAAACTTAACGATCATAACACTTCATAAACCTTATAATATATATGGCCCATTCTCTAGTTTCTCAAATGTTTCCATCTTTTGTGTAAGATTTACTGGAAGAAAAGAAATATTCAAACAAGACTTTAAATGACAACAACACTAATCAGATGTCCTAGAAAGATATTCAAGTTGAAATTAACTAAATCAGAACGTTAACTGACAAGTCATTCCAATGGGAAACTGGCGACTTGACAGGATATTCTCTAGAGTCTTCTGCTAGTGCTGCAAGCTAATCAGTCACAGAGAACATAAGATAGTCCTTGATTGCTTCTGGAAGTCGTCCAAGGTTTCTTACCAACTCCTACAGCGCTATATTTCATTAATGAAGAAAAGGATAAATGTGCCTTGACTTTCTGTCCTTAGTTGGTCGTCTTAAGATATTCATGGTAATCATTAACGTAGTTTCTTTCCATATCCTTTTTCGAGATCTAGAAATAGCTAAGAGAACGCTTTGTGTCTTCTGCGCCCTTCTTATTGTGATAGTGGCTAGACATCTATTCACGATAAATGGTTAGTGACAGTGGTATTACATTTCCCTGCTACGATAAATTATACCAAAAACGTTCTTCTTTCGTCTTCATTTCGGGAATTTCCTCAGCAGGTGTCGATACTAGAACTTTACGATTAGGATATTTAGGGAGTAACCTGTTCACTACGAGGCATCCTTCTTGTCGTTGCTCTGTCCGTTACCTTTATAGCCAAATGAATTTTTATTTTCTAAGTTACGAAAAATGTTATTGTCTTCATGGTATGTTAAGTGTGATTAGATTTTTCGTAGGGAAATAAAGGTACCATGCTACTTTATTTTACTCTGGATATTCTGCATTATATTATTTTACTTTGAATATTCCAGAATATGTACCATCTTTATTAAAGAAAAACCTTACTTTGCATGTGATCACTTTATACATTTTCGCCTCACATCACAATTTGAGTAGATTTTGCACACATTTTTACATAAGTTAGTCTGTTTCAGTTGGTGGTTTTGGTAGCCTATGAAAAACACATCAAATTTGGCGAGAACGGGGAAACCCAAGTTGTCTTTTGATTTAACCAACCTTATCTACGACCATCGCAGTAAATCTATTCCTTTTCTCACACTGTATTGAATAATTTCAGTACAAAAATGAGTACGCTGGAGCTTATAAAAGCGTGTTGTGCACAATATGTAGAAAAACACAGGAGGGATCAAAAGAGAATTCATTACATGTACAAAAAGAGCATTATTTGCACTGTAATAAATCGAACATTTTCCGCTCTAGGAATAATATCTAAAACAGAGAAATAAAACTAACAGCTTGCAACACTTCCATTATCACGCGACTATTTAGTTTGAGAAGTGGTTTCGCTCGTATCCTGAAAAAAAAAAAAAGGAAACCCTGTTGCATTTAGCAGGGAAAATAACTGTTATCTGAGTGACTACAGAATACAGATCGTTTGGTTAATCGATTTTGATAAAAGAAGTGTGCATATTATACGAAATGATATTCTGTCTAAGAACCAATTTTCTAGAAGCAACAGGTTGCGTTATAAGTGTAGTAAGATTTGTCTTGTTTCCTTAATGGCATATTCTGCTCCGAACAGGACATATTCGTTATTATATGAAAGCTCTTTCGTAACTTTTATTTATTCGTTATTGTTTGGGAGGAGAAGTGTAGTTAGATGAATCAGATAAAAGCATAATCGAATGGAAAACGTTTCTTTATTTGAAAGTGAGAAAATAATTTATTTTTACATATTTTTAACTGAAATCGAAATCGATAAATGAACAGCGGAAACATTTTGTTATAATACATTTACAATGTCTTGTGGAATTGCTTCCGATGGGTGAGTGGTTTTGCTCATTAGCTTTTAATAAAAGAGTCAGGGTATCGATTCCCAATTACATTCCTTTCAACGTGTCGAGTTGAGGTTCAACCCAGTAGCACGCATACGTTGTAAATACGTGGATTAAACGTTAGAGCCAAAACGTAATTTTAACCTTGTAAATGTACCGAAATGTCCTACTGTTCAACGGTTTATTCGACGTTGAATAATGGTTGAGAAGAAACGTGTTGAAGTCAGGAAGTGGACGATGAAGAAAGGGGTTCAGTTAGCAAAAACAGAGCATGGTTGCTGCCTATTGATATACACATTCAACTGCCTTTTGTCCGTTGCTTCCATCATGATGTACAGTATTAATTTTCCGATACTAAATTATCCAACCGTCTGCTGTGGGATTCGAAGTTGGAATGTTCCGCACTGGTCGTTTGTAGCTCGACATGTTGACCACTCATCCACGAAGCCGCCTTGAGAGTCACTACTCTTTTACTATTCACTTTATGTTACCAAGACGTGTCTTGAATGCAGTCGCCACAAATCAAGACCAGTCGAATAAGAATAAAGAATACTTTTCTTCTTTTTTTGTTATGACCATTTTTTCCTTCTTAAACACTTTGTCCATCGCTGCACTATTAAATTTGTATTTCTCAATAAGTGTAATATGTCGTCTTAGAAAAACGCATATAAAGCGAAATCTATGTCACAGTTGAAACAGAAAGTTCGAAACTCTTCACATTAACGCCCGATTAACTAAATTAAATGTTGGTCGAAATATAGTTCAAGATGCAATCTGTTTTCAACATGTAAATGATAACATGAGAAACGTAGTTAGTTTTATTCTATTCGCTCTTAAGCACAATTTTTATGCAATTAACTTGGAAAGATAATCTAGGGGACAGTTCAATATAATAGTTAAAACCACGTTACTTTAACGTACTATCAACGAAATCAAATTTTCGTTGGAATGTCTAGATTGAAATTCGACGTGTTTTGAACATGCAAAAGAGGACACAATATAATAATGACATTCAATTAGCTTTTAATTACAAATTTGATTCCATTAAATTAGAAAGTATCCCATGATACGAAATCTATATCATACTTGAAAATAACAGTTGAATCTAGGTCGAACTAACATCTTATCAACAATATCAAGTCTTTATTGAAATACGATTTAAAAAACGTACTTTTTCAACCAATAACGGTTAATCAACGAAATAAATTGAAAATCAACGTTCAAAACACGTTTGTGTGCTTCTGAGGTGAATTGTAACTATGTGGGTCCGGTCTGACCCGACTCGGCCCGTGACTAAAACGTTCAACCGATCCGACTTGTGACTTAAATAGGTTCGGTTGGCTCGACCCGAGTGGATCTGACCCGACCTGACCCATGTCAGAACTTTCCATTGAACCTAATGGTTCGGAATCCATGTTAATTTGTTGGCAGTTATTTTCATTTGATACAGTTCCCCTTGTCAAGGGACCTTTCGAGCATAGACTTCCCTTCGGGAACAATATCAATAATCTTTAGGATGATTTCCAATCAATGGCATGGATTAGCTAGTTACTTGCGTCAAACCTGAGTGTATAATTCAACCACAGTGTTGTTCTGAAGAAACTTTCTTATCGTGCAGAGTGTCCGAAAAGTCTTAAACCAATTGTAAAATTATATTAATTTTATATACCGGTATAACTAAATAGTTTTATTAACATTTGATATGCGGGTGCAGATAATCCTTTTACTGACCAGTCGAAGTGGGCTCGGAGGGATCAGTCAGTAAAGCTTAATGTCGTGCATCCTGTGAGGAAAAAGAAGACATGTGTTTGTCCTACCCATGAATTCAATATGATAAGAACAACGTTTCAAAATATGTATGGAGCGTTAGTGCGTACAAGTAGAGTACGTATTCTAGATAATAGTAGACAAAGGGGAAACAATAAAATATACAGGATTTCCACAAAGTTCTGCTACCGTTACAATGACCCATAGCGCGTAAACTATATGAAATAGAGACATTCTGTTTTTTTCAATGTGTTCTACATCTCTCGAAGTTTTATTGCCAATTACAGCACTTCTACATGTGCCTCTCTAGTTGCCCTCAGAATGTCGAGACGATATTCGAGCTCCATCCATACACGCTGCAGAGTCAGCGTCTTTCGAGAACCACAGCAATCCGTGTTCGAAATGCGGCAAGACCTGGAACAGGGATTTCGTAGACACGATCCTTGACGTACCCCCAAAGGAAAAAATCCAAGGGGTTGATATCAGGGGAGCGCGGACTTCAGGCGATATATCCATCATGGCCAACCCATCTCCCAGCGAAATGGCTATTCAAAAGGTTCCTAACGTCTAGAGACCAATGAGGAGGTTCTCCATCGTGTTTGAAAATTATGTTTGGCTGCAGTTCCAACACCTGAGGGAGTTGGTACTCATGAAGCATGTCGTAGTAAGTAGTCTCTGTAACCGTGTTCTCAGCAAAGAAAATTGGCCTGATTACTCTATCATGCATAAGAGCACACCAAACGTTAAATTTTGGACTAGCACGAACATGTTCACGAATGACGTCAGGATGTTCAGAACTCCGTATCCGTTAACATGTCCATACGTGGCAAATAACGTGGCTTCATCAGAGAACATTACCCTCTGCAGGTACTGATTGTCGTGTTTGATTAAGTCCAGCATGGAAGCAGTAAATGTAGCACGCTGAGGAAGGTCATTTGGGTCCAAAGCTTGCGTAAGTTGCACTTTGTAGGCTTGAAAATGTAACCGCTTATGGAGGACCTTATGAATGGTTGATTTCGGCACATGCAGTTGTCGTGACGCACGACGGACTGATTTCTGCGGGCTGGAGTTGAAATGCAACTTACGCGTTTTCCACAATTGCTTGCTCCACACTAGGTCGTCCACTCCGTGGCATGTCCATTACGTTACCTGTCTAAAAATTTCGCGCCCCCATCTAATTATGGATGCTTTTGATGGGGGATCTCTTCCATACTGCCGGCGGAATTTTCGCTGAACAGTTACTGGCGATTTACGAGACTCAGCATACCACCACACACATTGGGTCTTCTCCTGTGCTGTCATTATTGTGGTTCAAATCACAATTTGCAAAGAGAGGACAAGAAACTTCGGACCGCACATCTCTACCTCATATAGTTTATGCGCTGTGTGTCATTGTGACGGTAGCAGGACTCTGTGGATACCTTGTATAACATAAGTCCACCTGGTTTCTGGATTTTTGGCACACGCTATTTTAGAAACGTGCCAGACTACTACTTTGACTTCGTCCTGGATTCGAATTTCGCCAACCAGGAGTAAATTCTAAAATATACTTGAGGACAAGTAAGGTTGAGAGCTCTTTTGAAACGTGCTAATTCTGGACAAAAGTATGTATATAGTCGGCCAGATATCCAGATATAACAACACACAGACGTTTGTTACAGATAATTCGCGTGTGACGGGGTATTACAATTCGTCTTATTAAATGCCTAATGTTGTCGTTTTTATAAGCTCATAAGATTTGTTTTTATAATCTCATTCATGTGTTTATTGTTTTCACTTACACTGAAGGGTTTAAGTGTCAGAGCACATGGATCGTTGAGTTTACGTGTTCTTGTCTGCCATTCTCACTCGTTGCATTGTTGGTTTCGGCGTGTAACACCAGATGTGCTAGCTTGTCATTTCACGAAAGTGACGGAAAGGAAGATTTAAAATGCTGTAAACTGAAGCATCAGTGGTGAGGGTTGTCGAGCTCGTTTTATCCCTTTAATGAAATTGATGTACCATACTTTAATTTGTACAACTATAAATAGATTCATATATTTAGGTTTACCCGTATTTAAGGCGATAGAGTACTTCAATAGAGTAATGTTTGTACTTTGTACACGCTTTATATTAACTTGCTCTGTAATAATCTGTGGTACAAATACTGCAATTAATTTTTAACACACTTCCCATCATCCGATTTCTTTGAAATTTTGTAAACTTGCTTGCTTCCGATGACAATGCAATATTCAATCATTGGATATACGACAAAATAATCCAATTAACTGTAATTAATTAATTAAAATAATTCGAAATTATCCTTACATACACGCAACACCGCAACAATTTTTTTGAAATTTGGGTTGCTTATCTTGCAGGGAGTTAAATATTCATCTATTATACATAAAAATATTAATCAAAAAAGGATTTTAAAAAACATGCTTTTTTAAGATGGACTAAAAAGTAAAAAAATAATAAATTGAATTAATCTTATGAATCGGAAAATTAAAGCGTGGGTGCTCTTGCTTTACCTATTATCATAATATATAAGTGTACCCACGCTTTTATTTTCCGATTCATAAGATTAGTTCAATTTATTATTTTTTAAATTTTTAGTCCATCTTAAAAAAGCATGTTTTTTTTAAATCCTTTTTTAATTATTTTTTTTTCCAAAGCTGTCGCTTGATCAGGAAATAACATTTTGTACGTCTCCTGCTTGATTAGTATGCAAATTATACGGTTAAGTTTAAGGTAACGTACGAAAGTATTTCGGCAATGCACAAAAGTAAATTGAATTTCCTCTATAATATTAATCTTGTAGGAGATTTTTCGGTAAATTTATCTGCCTTTCAAAAATGATTGTGATGGAAGTCATTCTGATGGTTCACTGCACTATTCTCTTAATTTGTTCACACATTGTAATTCGTAGTGAACATAAAGGAATAATATGGAAATATCCTGTTAAGTCAGTTAAATTGTTTTGAATCTGATGTTAAAACTTAGAATAAAGCATTATTTTTTTAAAAAATACCGTAAATTGTTGATATGAGCGTATGTAACAAATATAAATGAGTAAGAACATATAAGCGTATATAACAAGCAAGAACGAGGTCACGAACAAAATAAAAAGTCGCTTAGTATCGGGTAGTGCATGTTTATATTCAGTCCAGAAACTCTTAACCTCGCGATTAATATCAAGAAAGCTAGAATTTAAAATATACAGTACGGTTATTCTTCCTGTAATAGTATTGCGAAAGGTGGAGTACGAAATTACATAAATATTGTGTGTTTGAAAAGGTCTTGAGAAAAATATACGGGCCAAGCGAGACAAGATGATCAGAGAATGGAGGAGATTGTATAATGAACTCCACAGACTGTATGACTCACTCGACATTATAAGAATAGTGAAATGATGCAAAGGTTGGCAGGTCATGTAGCTCCGATGGAGAGAAACGAAGGCTATATTCCATCGTTGTTGGTAAGCCGGAGCAAAAGAGGCCGTTGGGATGACAATATTAGAAGGGATCTTCTCGAGGTAGCTGTTCATGTTGAAAACTGGCTTGATCTTGCCCAGGATAGAATCCAGTGGTGAACGTTTGTTATTGCGACGAGGAAGTTGCGAGTTCCATAAGCCTTAGACAGTTATTTAGTTAATAAATAATTGATTGATTGTTTTACATTCGGAAGGAGATGTATCAGTATTTCACAGCGCGTACAATAGAAAGCGACTATCTGTTAAGTACTTGCTTCGTAAACACTTTGGTTGACTTTATTTTTATATGGGCCAGTCTAGTAACTTTGGATTTCGGCCCGCCACGATTCGTCCTTTAGCCATTAAAATCCACACCCATGCCCCTGCCGGCACTTGAACCCAGGACTTTCGAGTCGTTGGCCTACCGCCGTAGACCACAAAGTACTTGTTTCGTGTCTGCAGTTCTTTATATTGAAAAGTTACGGAAAGGTACAATTTTTTTTATACATAACATCTTTTTCGGTTGGAGTTTAAAGCCGGAACGGAATTGAAATATCTTAATTTACCTTTGTTTATAATTCTTCCGTGTCTGAATTTAATAGTTACATGAGGTAAGAAAGTAGAATTTAGTTACTTTTTAGGTTTTTTGAAGAAGAAAAAAATGAGCTAGCTGGTACATCATCACCTCTGGTGGAAGGGAATATAAAATATCGAAAATAAAACAACGTAATCAGTAAAAGTTGAAAATAAGTATGAATTCGACGTAATTTGGTGTTTTTGCCTCGCCCAGAAGACCCGATCATCAGCAGCAGTAGCAGCAGATTTTACCATTTCTGTGCAATTTCCAGGATTGGGAATCTCTTCGACGTTCAGAATTATATTTGTAATAGTTATCTATTTGTAGAACTTCGTTTCTGAAGAAGTTGCATTGCTGTAATGGCTCTATGTAGTAAACATTAATGATATCCTAACATGCTATGATACTTCCTTACACAGCGAAAAATGGCTGTGTTAATTCAACAATTTTGATTATCCCAGGGCGACCACACATTTGTTTTACGTTAGATCAAAAAACAAATGGTGTTCATTTAGGCGATTTCGATACAATGAAAGATGTCGTATTAACACTATCACAGCGTTGAAACACCGAAATCACACATCAAACGGTGTTGATTTAGCACGAAAAAGCGGTGGTATGCTAAACTCGGAAATACAGTCTGCACATAAATATTTTGCTGCGGTTCAGAATAGAATTCGTGAACAAAATACTATCCTACAATTTTAGAAGGAATCTTCCAGGGATGGGTGTTCGTGATGAAAACTGGGTTGATCTTGCCCAGGATAGAATCGAATGGCGAACGTTTGTTACTGCGACGATGAACTTGTGAGTTCCGTGACCATAAGTCAAGTTAGTTTGTTAGTTAGAAGTTATAAATATGGAAGGATCATGATCATGAGGTTCTTCAAGGTAAATTATGGATGGCCATTTTACGATTGGCAAAAATAAACCCGACTGATTCTGTAGGTTTTTATTTCTCTCTCTCTCTCTCTCTCTCTCTCTCTCTCTTTTTTTTTTTTTTTTTTTGCCTAACATTAACCACCTTGTATATCTTTCATCCCCTCCCTGTCCCCTATGTTAGGAATACTGGGTTAAGGTTAATCTTTTATTAAGTTGCTATATTTTTGTTGGTATAATGTAATGTAGTGTGTTTGCTAATAGAATATGTAGTGCCTTATCTTGTTTAGATTAAGTACAAAGGATTTTGAAGCTCTTGCTTTCTCTTTTGACCATTCCTTCGAAACATCTCAGCTAAAGAATCAATATCTAAAGTTTTTTTTTTTTTTAAATAATTATTGTGGTATAAAGAGAGTAGGCGAAGTGAGAATTCTTTTTTCAGGCTAGGTGAAGTTATTCTTAGCTATTTCTCGGAGCTATTGATAGCCAATTATAAATGATCAGTTGCTATACAACATCATAATTTGTTCGATCTCAGATGCGATGATTGGTAGTTGACTTTGCATTTGAGATGATTCATCTGTAGAAACCATAGCCAAATATAATTAACGTATCAGTTAGTCCATTGGTTCAGTGGTTAGACATGGAATAAACTAAAAACGGTGATGATGACATTGGAGTAAAATTTTCTTTTCTTAGTGAGGTGCTGTCAGAAGTCGTTCCTAACCATTAGTCATTATTCTAGGAGAACATAAGATATAGTACATTAGTAAGTCTTACTTTGTGACCTTTCTTTCCCTCTTATATGTGCATTATATTTTCCTAAAAGAATAAAACGATGTCCACATTTACTTTCTCTTTTTTGCATAAACCAAGTTAAATTGTCTTACCTTCACAGTCATCTCTATCTACACGTGCGTGCATTTTGTACCCATGATAATAAATAAAGTCTTTTGAGTCAAACTGATGCGGTATGTGCTGGCCGCTCTGCGAATGTTGTGACCATCAATTGCACATGTCGCCCGCACCCCATTGCAATACGCTAAACAAAAGAAAGTGAGGCGAGTGGTGTGAAAGATTTCGTAGGTAGAATGGCTGTGCAATTTCACAGGATCGGGAGAACAAAACGCAAGATGGAATTCTAGTAAATGACTGAACAGTTGGCTTGGAATTCCTCGTTTCTATAGCAACGAACCTTATGGATAGCTAATACCAAAGGTACTCATTCGCTGTCTGCGGATTATATGCAGGCATCTTTGTCCTTGTTTTCTTTGTGTGCAATTTGAAGCGGATTTACAAATGTCGCAAATCAAATGGAAAGTAAGTTCTCATTAATACAATGAGGCATGAGGCAAGCAAGAATTGCAAATGAGTAATAAGGGAAGTAGATAATCTGTCTTGTGTAGTTTCATAATATTTCGGTTTTAATATCGACAAATCTATATTCTTATTATCACTGCTTTCAGCTTTCTATTGTAAAAAAAATGGATAATATTTATCAAGATTCAGTTTTTCCGTGGAACTTTGAGATCTCTCCTGTTGTCAATCTCTTCACATCATATACTGCTTATTAATAGTTAACCTTATTCACACTCTCCCTTTATGTATGTTTGAAGGTAAGAATGTATGGTTCTGAAAAGTCTGTAGTTAACGTAGGAAGTACGGTATATTATACGACCTGGGTCTGATATGCCTAAGGGCCATAATTAATTCAATTTTAAAATACAGTCGTATATATTAAGTGTGCCATAAGTAATACAAAAGTTGGAAGGAAGTTAACTTAAAAGGAACATGAGCGACACCACTTCCCATTATATTAGACATTTTTAAGTAATTTTTATGGAATAGCGTATCCATCATAGGTATTTTGTGAAAATTCCTACCTGTAAGTCATCGTAATAAAACAAAAATAATGTACATGGATAAAGGAGCGAGAAATTCTTCTAAACAGTGGTTTACTACTGTTAGTAGTTTCCTGTTCTGAAGGAGATAGAAGGAATAAGTGTGCCTGTAGTGAGTGATTTTATGATAACGCGACATTGTCAGAAATGGCGTAATATCTCAACAAGTAATAACGTAAGCTGTGTACTCTTAGCAAGTCACAATCGAAATTGTAGCCAAAGAATTCGTATTTGAAAAATGTTTGTGATTGAGAATACATCTTACAGGGGATTCCCCAGATAAACATTTCATTGTGATAGAATCTCCTCTCAGCAGTACTCCTCAGCCATAAACTTTGCTCAGTTAACATTCTTTGGATAAAACATTGTCATTTTGCTCAGTCGACACGGCTTACGTCATTACTTATTGAGATATTTTTTACAATGGCGTGCTAACTTTAGACACCTTACTTCCGAAACTATTCATTTTTCAGTTTCTTGAAATTAACTCTTCCTTCGTTTCATGTGATAATCATCTCCCGAAACATGTCTCGGTATTGCAAAGACATGTACTTAATTCTCCGTGCTTCAGTGGAAAAGGTTTGCGGACTAGGAGTATGTACTAAGAAGGGGGTGCAGATTCTAATATTGTTCTTTTTTCAGTCTCCCGATTTCCTGATTTCGTCAATCTCTTCTTCGTCGAATGTAATTGCTTTGAAAATATAAATAAACACATTTTAATATTTAAAGTGTTTTTCTTCTGATTTAATATCGTTATTTCCAACATGACGATATGAGTTAAGTGTTCCCAATTGACTTCTTATTTTCGACTGTACGAATGAAAAGCTTTGTAAATTACGTAATCCTAGTTTCCATTTTCGTGGATAATCACGTTTTTTTTGTTTTGTTTTTCTTGTTTGGTTTTGTTTAGTAGGTGATCTTCTCGACGTGCGGACCGAGGCGGTGTAATTTATACTGGCAGATGTATTAGATCGATTAATAATAGGAAGGTTCACCGCGGCACAAGTTGGTTGTTGAGTGTGTTTCATTAAACGATGCAGGGCGTAGTTTTTTGTGTGATTCTCATTAGCAAAGTTTCTACTGCTCCAGCATTTCTGTTCCTGTCTACCTAACGGCCGAACTACAATATAGGATGCACATTTATCATATGTTTCAAGCTGCCGACAAACTTTGCTTCTTTCCATTTATTTCCATGTTAAAAATAGCTTACTGCAGGAAAGTGAAAAATATTTGGTTCGTTAAAAAATAAAAGTAAAAAATCATGAGTTTCGGGTCAACATGTAGCTGACGTTCACATGTGAACGTACAAAATATTAAAGTGATATTTCGAATGTAGTGTAGTGAAATGATACTAAAGAAGAAGATGTAAATACCATAAGCTGAACTGAATTCTGTTATCTTCAGCATTAATTTCCTATTTTAAAAATATTAAACTGTTTCACATTTTTATACTCAATAAGAGGTAAGATTATATGTTCTGTTCTTCGTTTAAAAAATGTAAAATATTATTTTCGAGTGAAGGACTTTCTTTAAGTAATTGAGAAGATTCATCTGGTTCAACCCATACACATGCATTGTTTAAAAATCATTGACAATAAAAACTTTTATGTTACCAGTTTCCTTCAGTATCTTATCGAAATAATATTTATTGCATACAAGGATTAATTAGCAGATTCTTTTCTGTTACTCTACAGAGATTTCGATGGTCAAGAAAAGTTGTTTCAAAAGTCAGTAAGACATAAAGAGACGTAACAATTGTGAAAGATACGGTAGAAAATTCAGTGACAACAATGAAGTGTGTTATTGCAAGCATATTTACTTACTAGCTGTTCTAGTCTAGTCCCTGTCCATAAGACCCGTAGGAAAGTCTGTTCTCTACATGTCTAAACAAGTGTTAATCACAAGGGTAGACTTTTTGAGTCGTGGGCAGTTTTCTTCTATGGGGGCGTAACCCTTTGGGGGCGGCGGCTTATTTAAGTCGTTGCCGAATTTTCTAAAATGATTGTAGCTTCGACTCTTAATTGTAGAAGAACAATAAATAAGGGCTATTTTATTTCCAAATATTTCACGAAATACAGCGAGCGCGTATTCACGATCGCTAGCGTAACCATGCTAACATAGGAGGGCGAGGAGGCAAAGTCCAATTTTGGTTTATTTTTTGAAAATTGTTTCTTATTCTTCTAGTGGGTTTCCTTATGGCATCCCATTTGCTATTTGATGATAGAATATTGTGGATGGTGACATGTTCTTTCTTTGTAAAGTGATAGTGGACACCGGAGACCCGCGACGGGGATGGAGATAGGGAGGAATATGAGAATTTTATATGGAATCTACTGGGAAAATACCCCTGACCTAAAAAACGTAATAAAAGTTATATTTTGGCTACTTTATACAGAATAGTGTACACTACACCATTTACAGTCCGAGTACTTGTCGCCATTTTGAAAAGATGGCGACAAAAATAGTTTTTTGCATTAAATCATAAACGATGGGTCGTACAGAAATTTTGCAGGAGTACAAAATGAAAGATCGTATTTTCTTTATTTTTTTTTTTTTCCGAGTCACTATTACCATTTTCATACTAGAACGAACGGTTACAAAGCTATCACCGGTTTCAATCTTGTATATTTCAACTCTATAACAGGAGTTTTTAAAAGAGATTTTTTTTTTAAATTGCAGGGTGAGCCAAAAGTCTGGAAACACCCTAGTAAGTCGAAAATAACTATAGGGAGTGAATCCAAATATTGAAAATCGGCAATGGAAGGACAGGCTTGATGTCGCCCATCTTGAAAGCCGTCACCTTGGATTTGTGTCTAGAATTTTAAATTCGAAATGTGAAGTCATTTTTCACCTAGTTAATTTGTTTAGGATATATTACTATCCCACATAGTGATTTTGATTTAAATTAAATTTTCCTTTGACAAATTGATGCAAGCTTAGCAAATCTAGCCAAAATGGTTCAATCCAGCAGCATAGTTTACAAGAGTCAAGGTTGAAATAACGTTAACGGAACAAGGAAAACTAATGTACTTCTTAAAAATAAAAGACGTTAGTTAGCATGGTTTGTAATCAAAGCGAGAATTACTAGCACACAGATCCGATGCTGTAGTCACATAGCCACTTCTCTTAGTTCACCCATAGTGCTGTTACCGCCCATACAAATCATTTTATCTTTTTATCTTAATTCATTTTCCAGGCGCTCTTGCTACTTCGTTCATCAGACCGCAGGAGTAAAAGGGTGAAAGTTGGCAAAGATTAGTTGCCGGAACAGTCCCGCACGTGATGAGACTTCATCGCTTCGAGACCTCAGCAAAAGTGCATTGAAAGAATATTCAAATACATTTAAAGTTTGAGAAGCTTCCTCGCATGACTGCTCGTTCTAACAAGCTTGAATTAGTTTCATCTATTCGGGATCCGTTGCTGGAGATGGATTAGGTTTTTGAACTTTTTGCGATACACCATGTTTTCAGATAGCTCCATTGATCAAGTGAAGCTACTCGATGGGCCCACGCTGATTGATCTAACATCCCGAAAACTGGATAACCAGCCACTCCCATATTCTGCAGAGTAGTGCGGGGACATGAAAAAGGAGGAATATCCTCCCCAGGATTTAGCAGTAAGAGGAAAGGTTATCCAGGTATTGTTCATCAGTCCACTTGCCATGGACGGGCACCACACCATGACCTTGCCCAATTTGTGTACCCCTTATTCCACATCACACCATGACCTTGCTCCTGCAACCTGCTGTATTGTTATCTGTCAATGATGAGTTGACATCAGACCCTTAAGGATATTTTAATTTATTGCCTCATCGCTAAAGCACTCACACACACACACACATGAAAAAACATTGGATCCTCATTATATCGCTCTGGCGTCCATTCTGATAACTGTAACCGCCTGTTTGGCCTCTAACTAACAGGCAGCTGTTATCGCAACCAGAAGTGCTCTTGCCGTGTTCTTGCCCGTCGCGACCCTTTGTCGTCCACTGCGTCTCCTGTCGGGCACAAACCTCGCTTCCTCAAATTTCTTCAATATCTCAACACGGTTGCGTGTTCTCTGTCTTCTCTTTGAGGATGACGGACGCTGAACTCAGCTTCAGTTACCCTTGTGCTGTGACCACGGGGAATGAGCTATCCTTAAACGATATACACTATGATGCCATTGCAATTTTAAAATTCTAGAAATAAGTCCAAGATGACAGCTTTAGAGAAAGCCAACATGAAGCCTGTCCTTCCATCGCTGATATGCAATATTAGGTTTCACTCCCTATAGTCAATTTCGATTTACTAGGATGTTTACAGACTCTTATCTCACCCTGAAATTTAAAAAAAAAATCTTTTTTAAAAAAAGAACTGCTGTTGAAGAGTTGAAATTTACAATACTATGCAAAAACCTATTTTTGTCGCCATCTTTTCAAAATGGTCACGAAATAAACTCAAATTTGACTTCCCCCCCCCCCCCTCTCCCTCCTACGTTAGCATGGTTACTCTAGCGATCTATATCTCGTTGTACTTCGTGGACTATTTGAAAAGAAAATAGCCCTTATTTATTGTTTTCCTACAATTACAGCTGAAGCTACAATCATTTTAAGTAAATTCGGCAACGGCTCAAAGAAGCCGCCGCCCCCATAGAAGAAAACTGGTCACGACTCAAAAAGTCTACCCTTGTGATTTACACTTGTTTAGACATGTATTAAGAGAATCTGGAGAGAACAGCCGTCAGACATGACTTTCCTACTGGTCTTATGGACAGGGACTATATTATTCCCCTCAGCTTCGCTCGCTCGGAAGCAGTCTTCGAGCATCGGGCTGTACAATCTAGTGAATAAAGCACTGGGCAGCTATGGTAAGGTTATCGAGTTCGATTTCGCCTCAGGGCCGAAATTTGTCTCTCTTCTTTTAAAAAAGAAATTACTTTTTTATTTCTATTTTCGAAAAATGCCCTTCTTTTAAAAAAAGAAATTACTTTTTTATTTCTATTTTCGAAAAATGCCCTTCTTTTGCTTCGTTACCGAACTTCAGTGAAATATGTTAGTTGAAGCCAGATTAGATATAAATTTCAAGTATCTAGCTAAAGCCAATTGCCCTGGACGTTGATACGTCAGTCAGTATAGTTCTATTACAAAAACACCCTGACTCGTATCCTTCTAGGGCCAGTATAATAAAACGGTAAAATGCGTGTCTAATTATTTTAAAAGGAAAGCGTAAATACCAAATTTCTTGTTTGTAGACTTAAGGGGTTCCGAGATATGGGCATTGTATATTAATATAATTGCAACCCCATTTCAACCCTTTCCAAGCCGAATTTCCAAAAATCCTTCCTTAGTGGTACGTTACGTCCTAAATTTGTGTACTGTATTAATTTCAAGTTTCTGTCTTAAACCGTTTGATCTGGGCGTTGATATGTCAGTCAGTCAGGACTTTTGTGTTTTGAGTTGTATTTGATGATCACGATCTGCAGTGAATGTGATTAACTACAATTTTTATAATTGAATATATGTAATCTTCATGAATCAGAAATAAATTTTAATATATATTACATGGATAGATTTTGACACGGATATAAAATTGGATGTTGAAATAATATTAAAACTGACCTCGTATTAACACGCTCACACACCCTATATATACACAAAACGTGTTGCAAAAGATCACCGACAAAACCACCACACGTGATCCTTTCATGTAAGAAAGAATGTATAGACCATAGAGGGTGTACAAATGCAAAGACTTCCATCTTGCTCTATCCAAAAATGCAAATTCCAAAATTATGCTATGAATGCGCAAAGGATTCCCCGAAAGAAGTAATATTTATTTCCGGACATTTTCTGGAGAGCGATAACAGTCTTTTTTAGTGATAACAGATACACCAGACGTTCGTTGAGATGTATGCAAGTGTTATTCAACCACACTTTTTCACTCTTTCCGCAAAGGTTGTCTGTTTGAGATATCGACTTGCCGCAAACACATTACTATTACGTGCTGGAAGGTAGTTCCATTTATGCTTATTTCGACCCACCTTTACTTCAGCCGCCTCAGTTCTTGTATTGAAAATATCAAGCTCAAGAGTTCATTTCCCCACATTTCGGCAGTCTTTAGCGCCAAAACGAAGTATTTGCACACCCTCGATGGCCTGTACTTTTTTTCTTATTTTCATGTCAGGAATTTCGCGAGATGGTAGTGTCAATTTCGCATATATGAAACCGGGACAGGACCGGGAGACCGGGACTGTCGCCCCAAAAGGCTTCTGCCACTAACTGGGAGGAGACCCCTTAATTACTCTTGCTGAGACTTAAGGGAACCGACCGGGGTAGACGCCTAATGTCCAATCCATACGTTCACGTCGTGGGGCCTGTTAGTACCCAAGCAACTGCTTGGCGAACGAACATGGATGGGCTGCTCACCAACCCGCATTAGCTGACAGCGTGGTGAGTCAAATGTCAGCACCCCTCCTTTCTTTACATATGATGGTACAAGCAAGGAAACAGCCTCGGAGGTCCTC
>JAGDQP010004898.1:11171-28939 GCA_022664845.1 Lepisma saccharinum | reverse complement strand
AAAGAAAGAAAGAAAGAAAGAAAGAAAGATAGACAGACAGACAGACATGAAAAGTCGGCGAAGTGGCAATTAAATTTGTTGAAACGTCGAAATGAAGACTTTTTTTTTTAACAAATTATCTCTGAGACTTAACATGTTTACATGTTAGAATTGACTCTGTACTCTTTCCTTTGAGACAAGAACCACTCTTTCTTTTCTGTTTTAGCATCTTGTTTGTAGAGTTTATGCAAAAGGTTCTGTAGTGCTGGAAAATATGTTGCCCAGAACCCTTGACCCTTGACCAAGGTAAAAGTGGAGAGGAGAAAGATCATGGAGAGGGCTCTCTTAGGGGAAGTATAATTTGATTTCCCTTTCAAATTTCTCATCTGGATGGCGACACTTTAAAGAGCTTGGTTGGAGGCTGCAAAGAGGAGAAAAAGAAGGTGACGAGTCCCAGAGGAAACCTTTCAGAAGCCAAGCTTACCGTCGAGCTGCTGGACGATTTACTTTGTAAGGTCACTTCTACTGACATCAAGGAAATGTTGATGTGCTGTTATGTTGCCAGCTTAGGGAGTAGAAAGAGGTGTGCTTTTGCTGAAAAGTTGAAGGACGATATATTATGACAATAAATTTCATGTAACGAATAACGGACTGATTTACTTGTCCTTTGTGTAATGCAAAATAAATGTTTGATGCAGTTGTACCCATGTTCATATTTCTTAATAAGATTGAGATTCTCTTGCGTCCATAGCATATATTACAAACAATCGTTTTTTTTTTAAATATATTTTTGAACATTGTAACTTATTCTTTCTTTCTCCGTACACTTCCTTTCATCGTTTCTATTCTGTGTGAAATGTACAAACCCTTTTATGTTCTCAACATTATTTTCGTTAGTCTAGAGAAAACGTGCTGGACACGTGACAAGACTATTACTTCCTTTTTTAGTGTTAGACTGAAGCATAAATTAACTAACAAAACTTTAAATTTATAAATGCATCTGACAAGGTACATGCGCGGTGAGCTTGACAGATATTGCTGTAATATTGAACAAAATCCAAAGCTCTGTTCGGCCCAGTAGGTATTGTACTAATTTTAGCGGTCCATAGCGGTAATTTGTATAGTTATGAGTCTTTATAAATCGGAGATTCCATTGTAACGGGTGTTTCGCTCTGACACATTCAAACATAAATAAACAATGAAGAAATAATTTGGTTGTGTGACATTACTGTCACAAAGAACGTATCTATATTTAATTTTTATTCCAGTTACAACTCCAGAGTCGTAATGATATCATCAATCTTCACGTACTTATCCATAATCAGCTTAGAGCTCCAATATTCAACAAGATGTTTAAACACGCCTGGAAAAAAACTGCATTCCCCGTTAACTGTGATCTCTTTGATGTTCTTGACAATGTTCTCTGGAAAACCAAAGATTCGAGTTGCTTAACTCTCAGTTGCACAAATGAATCATTTATCCAATGGGCTTATTGTCGTGTATATTTGTCGACTCCATAAGCCAAGGGAGACAAGTGACATTGATTAATAAAAGTTCTATATAATTTTTATATATGTATAACCCAATATGTAGGTCACACAAAATTGTCATATTTTGAACTTGGACACATTGCAGTCCAAGGTTTCTTTGTACAAAATGTGACAGCTTGGTGTGTCATATATTTCGAGCACTTGCATTCTTTGACTTCTGAACTCCTCATTTGTGCTTAAAAGATTGGTTCATGAACATCCATATACATGTAGTACAAGTACCGCTATGGGCAGCTCAAAGTAATAGCAGAAATACTGTGTGCAGCAGGACAGTCCATTGTATTCATTATTTTACCAATATCCGTCAGCACTTCGGGAATAGACTATGAACGAGTAACATGCATTACGCCTCTTTTTTGATATTGCTAGGAAATTAAAAGGTAAAAACTTCCTATTTGGAATAAAAAATAAATTTAGATATGTTCTTTATAACAGTGGGGTCATAATTCAAATTATTTCTTCGTTAGTGATTTTTATTTATGTTTGGATGTGTCCGAGCGTAACACCCGTTACGATGGAATCCCTCATTTATGAAGTTTTTAGGGATGGGTAGATACCAGAAATTCTCGATGCCCGATACCGATACTTATTTCTGACCTTCGATACTTTATTGAACATTACAATGCAAATGATATACGTGTAATTAAAAGTAATTTAGAGATCGGTCGGTCCTCGTTACTCGATACTGGTACTTATTTCTGACGTTCGGTACTAGCTACTTTCTTCAACATTGTTCTACAATGCAAATGATACATATGAAGTGTACAGGGAGAGAAGGAAGAAGGTGCACTTTAAAAGAAATGAGTTTGCACCCGTAACAAATATTACGCAATGACAACTAACCGCTTAGAAATTTTGGCTCCAAAAGTTTTTTTTTAAAAAATCATCAAATTATAGCGGTTTTTAAAATATGAAATACATGAGAGTAAATGTGAAAGTTGGGCTTTAAAATGCGTTGTACAAGAAATCATCATTCATGACCATTTCCCCTTATGTTCCTATACGCTTCATATGTAATTAAAAGTAATATAGAGATGGGTCGATGCCAGAATTCCTCAATACTCGATACCGGTACTTACTTCTGACCTTCGGTACTTGGTACTTTCTTCAGTATTCTTCTACAATGCAAATGATACATATTTAGTTAAAAGTAATTACGTCATATATAAATTAGAGATATGTCGATACCATACTCGACGCCAGAATTTCTCAATACTCGACGCTGTTACTTTCTTTTACCTTCGGTACTCGATACTTTCTTCCAGTATTCGATTTGCTATAAATTACGAAGGGGAGAGGATCTCAAAACTAGTGGTTGCTACTAATTTCCAACATACTACCTGTTTCAGGCAGAAATACAAAGATTTTATACCCGGTTGGGATGACATTCGAAAACAACAACCGAGGATGAAATCCTCACTCACCAAGGAAAATTCCTAGGACCCCCCCCCCCTCCCCCGCCGTCTTTCACTGTGGTATATCAAATATAAGGAAACAAACAATACCAATCACCTAAAAATACTTTTCAATGACTGGATGTTATAGGTTTTTGTTAAGGAATACGTTATTGTTAAGTCGGCTTTTGTCACGCCACATAAATTAAGGAATTTTAAGGGAAATCACAATACGTTGTGTAAAATGATTGGAAATTTGTAGAAAATATTAGTATCAATTGGAAATTTGTAGAAAATGTTAGTATCACCTTGACACGTAAAACACAGCCATGGTTTCGCAAGTGGCACTGTTATCAGTACATTCAACCACACTGAAGCATCTAACAGAAGCTCTATTATAGTTTCGTGTAAGTCGGAACGTGCACAACAGGTTTCCAGGTGACAATGTTTTGTAATGGTTTCCATCGAGGTCCCCGGTATACTCTTACTAATCTATAGAGAATTCCAAGAGTATTGCGGGAACCTCGTTTCAAATCAACATTTACGTGCTTAAATGAGGTGGAGAGCTATCGGATAAGTGCAGGCAAATCAAGACCTGGTTATGGAGCAAAATTACTATATAATGTATTCTGTGCTTAACATTTTGAACAATGTAAAAGATTACTATGCATGCATTTTGGATACAATTACAGAACGTTAACTTCATCAGGGATACTTCACGTCACATGGATTGAAAACTGTTGGAGGTCAGTATTTTTCGAGAATGAGTACAGATTTTGTTTGCAGAGAGATTCTAGGCGAGATTCAACAACAGGGCACGTTACATTTCCTGTAATGTCCGAGAAATGGATGCTTGTGTTCAAGATAGTTGGACGGTTCGGGATGGCAATGTATATGGAACAAGGATATTCTATCTCTTTCCCAGAGGAACTGAAAATGCTCGGCTATATTTTTATATAGGACTTGCAACCGGTAAAGGGGCTTCATAGTCTAGTGGTTAGAGCGTTGGACTCATGTCCGCGTGGTCCCGGGTTCATTTCCTGCTGGAGTCCCACTTTTCAGCGTCCACCCAGCGTCGTGTAGGAAGTCACGTGAATAAAGACATGATGGTTACACGGTCTAGAAAGCCCCTAATACGCCTGTTCGTGGACAGGTGGCACGCAATGCTGACCACATTGCCGTCACTAAGGTGGACGCAGTTCCACCAACCGCGGACAGTTGGCGTTGGGGCAGGCTCAGGACCTATCGGTCTGTAACGCCTGTGGTTATTATTATTATTACTTGTAACCGGTCCTTATACAAATGCGTTATACATTAATTGTAATAGGCGCGCTACACTCATCTTTCATGAGACGATAAATGCACCTTCTTCACTAACTCAACCTGGTAAAATAATATCTTAATTTTGAGACAGTTGTTCGTATTGGTCAGTCAGGTTCCCACACCTCCGTCCTATCAAATTTGTGGGAGAGAGGGGTAGAGAGAAGTGTTGCAGCTCTCAACATCCCTTCACTCGACTCTACCAGGTTTAAAGTATTTTGTAAGAGCAGCGGCCGTTGTTAGACTGAGCTCATTCACATTGTTATTCGTTTTGAGGCCCTCATTGCTACTTCACATTGATGTACGTTGGTTATTCCATTTAGATGTTATACCTGTTAGCTATTCTGTATATGCTATTGTGTCGAAAATCAGTGTTCATAATATACTGTTTAGACGTCATTTTGTTTCGCATAGTATGTGAAAGATTTTCGTTATACTGCATGTATAATTACAAGCTTTTATTTCTTATGTATTTTGCCAGTTTGATTTTTCTGAACCTTAATTGATGGAAACGAACGTAGTGACCTTATTTTGTTCTATTCTGTCTTCATTTTGGTACATACACATATTATACGTATAAGAAATATATCTGTGATACACTAGTTTCACATTTCTGTTGTGTAGGTCATTTGCTGTGAAACCAGTGTTAAAGATATTTGTGTTAAAGAGGATGTTTGTTATAACGTGTTAGTATGGTGGATATGTACATTTGCTGGACGATGAACTGAATTAAGATGCCGTTAACACCAGAGAATGCCAGAGCCCACTTCTAAAGAAATGTACCCGCGCAGCGAGAATTCCAATGTTTATTCCATCAGTTTGTATTAGGGGATTGGAGGAGGGGGTAATGCTAGTTAGAGTTCTAACAGTTTCAACAAGTTTAATACATACATACTTTTTTACCGGCAAAGTCCGAAATTCAAGGATTTTATAGAATGCTTTCAATTTTAGAAAAATATGAAATTTCATTGTTTTCATGATGTGCTCAGATTTGGCTTAGACATTTTATGGAATGCTCAAAGCTGTCTAGGTAGAGTATAAAACACATTTTACACACATTACACACTTCACTTAATTCGAACCAGTAAAATCATTAATATAACATTGGCGCAAGAAGATATCCCTACTGTTATGAACATTATTTCTTACCATTATGGTGAATTTTAAACATAAAATAATGCACAGAGCACTTCGGAAATGCCTTGATACCAGTTGTCTGTTGATAAATATTATGAACGTAAAAAGACGAAAGTTACGTTATAAACATCAAAATGATATCGAATAATTGAACGGCATGGGGAAAGCGTCAGCAGAAAATTTTCAGTGTATCGAAAATAAAATGCGGTCCTGCCTAAACCTTATAATTTTTTTTTTTTTATAGATATTCAGACGATCGTTGGACACTAAATGTTTTAATAGTTATTTTTTCAGCTTTTGCGTCCCCCCTCCTCCCATTAATTTTAAAATTACTTCTGGCGCTTATCATTTTGTTCCCCGGAACCGCCCAATTAAAAGAAAAAAAATAGTTCTGTCATGCAACATTCCAGAAGAGAATTCAGTTTCTGCGATAATTTTAAAAGATACGCTTGCAAAATGAGATTAAAAGAATCAGTTCTTTAAATCTCCAAACGCAACTTTAAGTATAACTAAATGGTAATATGCTGTACCGAAAACTGACTTGAAACCTTAAGAAGAGGAAAACTTTCTTGTTCATTAAGAAATGAGTTTGAACTTTTTTTCTATTAAAAATATGTTCTTTTTTTCATATTTCATAATTTGAATATCTAGTAGAGTGGTAGTTGTTCTTTAATATGCGACCATCCCTTGAAAATATTTTTATTGTAATTGTGAAATTTAGTGGAAAACTGAATAGGTTGTGCTTGGAAGATAGAGATAACTTACACACAGAATTGTGGGAATAATTTGCGTCTTCTGTATATTCTCGGGAGACTGGGAATTTGTGGTTTCTGTCGCCTTGGACTTGACAGCTGGGCGGCAGTTGGATATGAAATTTCTAGGAGAAAGGAAACGGGAGCGGCAGGGTTGAGATGAAGAGACCTCAGGGAGGGAGAGAAGAGAGCCAGATGGACTTGTCTCGGGTGGAACCTCAGAATTTGTGCTTGCTCAGCTGAAATTCCATCGTTAACGATAGGGACTGGAGAGAAGTCGATAGAGAGTCAATCTGCCTCAATTGGAGGTGGTGATGGAATGGGGGAAAATCAATGGAAAACATCACTATAACCTAAAGAGTTCAGCAAAAGATGAACTTTTTTTTTAAAGGTTATTCTCGGTGCAGCCATAAAAATTTGAACTGTCTTCTCGAGTCATTATGGTATGAAAATATGAAGATATTCGTTCTACTCGTTTCTACTGCGGTTCAGATCTTATAGGTACTATTTTGCATGTGGGTGCCTCTGTTCCTTCCTCACTGTATCTTGCATGATGTACTTATACAAAGTAGCTTGTGGTGGTAAAATATATATATACGAGATTGAACGATTCGCATACACATTCCCAAAACCACAATTTCAAATCAATACTCTTTCGAAAATGATTCACTTTTACATTTTTGGCGTATTAGGAGACTAGCACAGATGGACTTTTAACAGATTCACATGTATGAAACGCTGTTCGCTGTAGCAAGAAATTTCCTTCAATTGCACAGTATTTCATTTACAGAAATGCCAATATTTTAGTGCGTCTGTTTCACTATTTTGTTCTGTCAAAGACAGGAGTTTGCATTGAACTCGCTGTTAGTAATAATCGAAAACTAATGGGATAGCATTAATTTTCCCTGATGTAGTGTACGTATAAATTTGCTACTGCCTATCCTTATATCAGACATTATCAAACAGTAGAATAACTTGCTAAATATTGAGTTTAGTTATACAGTGTGTTGCAAAATAACATTAACAAAACCACCTCACGCGATTCTTGACAGGAAAACAAGAAAAACGTATAGAAAATATCGAGGGTGCACAAACGCTTCGTTTTGGTGCCACTGTCCGCCAAAAGCATGGGAAAATGAACTTTAGAGCTTGATATTTCCCACATAAATAACAGGAGAACTGAGGTGGCATGGTACTCTCCGACTTCATCAAACCTGCTGTATCAAAAAATGCATTTTCCAAACTTGTGCAATTGATGCGCAAGGGATTCCCTAAATGAAGGGGATTTTCAGGCATTCTCCGTAGTAAATAGTTGATCGAAATAAGTATATAAGTACAGATGATAGACGTAATTATCGCCATCTAACCGGGCAATGACAGTTTTTTTTAAATACACTAAATATTTGTTTAAAAAATATTAAATTCTTACTCCATTTGTTATGCAACCACGCATCATTTTTTAAAAAATCTTCCCGCAAAGGAAAACTGGCGTCGCGCAATCGAATTATTGCTGCTCGGTAGAAAGTAGTCCCATTCATGCTTACCCACCTTTACTTCAGAGAATTTCTGGGAATCCCTTGCGTCCCTATTGCACAAATCTGGAATATGCATTTTTGGATAGAGCAAGTCTGAAGTCTTTGACGGTACCATGCCCCCTCAGTTTTACTGGTATTGAAAATATATGAGGATCTAAAATTTATTTTCCCACGCTTTCAGCAGCCTATAACGCTGAAACCAACCGTTTGTGCACCCTCAATGATCTATATTTGTTTTCTTATTTTCAGGCCAGGAATCTTTTGAGGTGGTTTTTGTCGGTGTTATTTGCAACACCCTGTATATTTAAGGACGTAGTTAAATAATAAAAAGATGGAAAATTTCACATCATGATATTCGAGTTTTATTGAAATAATGATTACTACTACAAGAATCATAGTATTTGTATACAGTTGTCACCTTCCTTAACTTCATACTGCATTAGTAGGTGAAACATCTCGAGTAGATTTCGAATCAGAATTTTAAATTTGTTTGTGCAGTACTGTATGATATACTGCAATTGAATCGGTCATTGGAAAATCAATATATGTTTGGTTTTCCTGTCGAGTAGACTTCGTAGTGGATTTTTAGCTCTACGTACTAAATAGGCGTCGGTACATTCCAGTGTAAAAAGTAGGCAGGTATCATATCCGAGAATCAGTGTCAACAATCGACACCTGTACACTGAGATATGCGTCTATTAAGTATGTATAATAATAAGTCCACATCGAGAGAATGACATACAGGCAATTTTTATTATGACTGATTCAGTTTTATTTCTTTGTTTTGTGTTTTGTTTCTGTAAACGTGTTACTAGATCAATGTATAAATTGAGCCTCTGGTTTTTTAGTTGGCAGCAAAAGTTAGACTTGCGGGTAAAATATTGTAGCGTGAACTAGTCTTTTATTTTCGCTTCCTTATTCGTTCCAGCTTTGTGTATATGTGCGGGAGTGAAGAGATCTAGAGCGAATCAAGATAAAAATCTCGTCTGTAATTGCAAATATTGACATTGACCATGATGTGTTTTGACAAAATGGCAAAGTCTACTTGAGGGAACATTTTAATCAAGAGCCAAGAGTCAGTGTACTCTTCGTTAACCCATCGGTACATACAAAAACCTTCTAACATCTCTAACCCTAATCTCTCAGATTCTCTTGGGTATTAGTACATGTACAGCTGTATTTGTAATTAAACTCTGTTTGGAAATCATAGACGTCATTCACATTGTGTCGCCCGACAAGCTAAATAAAGCAAGTTTCTACTGTCAAGATGCAAGTGGTTCCACACACACACAGACACACATTTACTTTGGTTCTGAGACTTATCTCCCAGTGTGGCAAATGCATATGATATATGTTTTCTGTTCAATGGATAAGTAACGTGCAAATTAATGACCTGAACACAGTACACGATAGGCAAAAAGCTTGTCTATTTGGTTTTATAACTTGTTCATGTTAAGGCTTGCGGATTATTATACTATATGTAGTTATTAATTTTCAGCTAAGGCTCAAAGCTCAAACATGTCTTAAAGATGTTATTCCTTAACGAGTAGAGAGGATGGGGTCGGTAAAAATATGTTGTGGTTTGCTATTGTGTAGGATCCAGCTATAGTTATATTCCCATTTAATTCAATTATTTTACATCTTTATTGAATTATCACATTTTAAGTCAACCATGTATGCCAATGACATAAGAAAATTCCTAGCTTATCTTTTGAAATCTCTGGCAGTCACTACCGCAAGTTTATGGATTGTATAAATAAGCCGTCTGCAGTAGATCAAAGGGGAGACGAAAGCTGATACAACCGACGCATCCAAGTAACTCTACAAGACGGTCTAGACGACGACACTCTAATGGAGGCCACCGTGATGATTGGAGCTTTGAACAGGTATAATGGTTTGCATTTTCTTTATTCGCATTGGCATTCATAAATCTCGTAAATTCCACTCTAATTATCATGAACTATCCTCACTCGCAAGTACACAGTCTTAGTTGCTCATTTCCCTTTCCTTTAGACATCTCCAATTTATGTTATTCACAAATCAGTTTATGTTCATTAAATGTCTTTTCCATTAGACATGTTTTATTTCCGAGTTACATCTTAAATTCATCCCAATACCTAAATAATTATTCTCGGTTTTGAGGCTTACACCATTGTTGATTCCGACAGTTTTTCTTGCTTGCACACTATCTATAAAATCCATTCGGGCATTTCCTCGGTAAGATGTGATGAAAAGATTCATTCAAGCTGGCTGATCTGAATACCGCACTTAGAAGGCCAAACTAACTGAGGCTATTTTCAGCCCCCTTCCCCCCTTAAGGCAGGGAGGTAAATGGTAGGTTGAAAGTTATAAATTCAAACCATAGTATGGCGTTAGGTGCGTGTTTTTCGCAATCACAAATTCAAAGAACTACGGGGTAGGCAATCACACAACTTGTAGCGAAAAGTGGAGCTGCTACATCGACATTGCTTACGTAGCGAGTTTCTGTATGGCTAAGATATTAAAGCGACGTTTACCCAGCTTCTGTGGCCCAGTAGCTGATGTCGCATACTTCGCACTGATAATGAGGAGGCATGGAGGTGCGAGTTGTACTGCCGGTCATAAGAACAAATTTTATAAGATTTTCCACAGCGCAAATATCAGGATAGTATTCTAAGATCTTGGTTGGCATTTCTTTCCGCTTGGGTTCCGAAGAATGCTCTCCGAGGAACGCCATCCTTCAGACTTCGACGGGCTTAGATCATAGCTGCCTATTGATCCCAGAAAAAATAATTATAACTATGTTAAATAATAAAATGAAAAAGAAAAAAAAAACGATATGCAAATATCGTACGCTAGATACATACCAGCTGTCTCGTGGTAGTGGTGTGTTTCTTTATGGTGAAAACATTGTTTTTGTTTTTGTAGGAATGAACACTCAACAATGCTGTTGAATTTGAATTTTATTTATGGCCTTTAGGCATCTAAGGCTCAGGCCGTCAACAATGTCGTGTTGTCAAAGTGTGTAGTAAAACACAGATTGCTACTAAAAAGCTAATATAATGTCCCTAAAAATCTTTTTCAGTTGCATAGACGCTAAGTTTTCATATTTTTGTAGCTCAGCAGAATTCGCATTTTATTCTTCAACAGTAAGTTGAACCATTGTTTGAATGATTACACTAGAACATTAAAAAAAGGTTTTTCCTAATTTCAGGTGTCCTACCTGTATTTTGATGTGCTGAAGTCGAACATGATATTTAAAAAATCGCATCACGTACCATTTCGTCACAAATTGCGTGCATGTATGGTAGGAAGTTAAAATACTTATGGGTGAGTCAAAGTCTCAGCATAGCCTTGTAGTTCACATACCGTCAAGGAACTGAAGCATGGCAGTACACAGACGTGGAGTGGTGGGAGAAAAGTAGTTGAACCTGACAGCTAATTGAAATCCGCCATATTGGATGAAGGCCATTTTTTAAAATGGCGAGTGGGTCGTGTGGCATATAAAACAACACGAGAATGTTCCCAGAATGTCATTCCATGTGTTAGATTTGACCTACGTGTTACGGTGTCGGAGTAAAGGCACTGCTAGATAAATGAGCACATGCACTTCAGATTTTCAGTGAAGATAACTCCGACACCGTAACAGGTAGGTCAAATTTAATAACTGGAATGCTTTTTCTGGGAACATTATCGTGTTGTTCAAAATGTCATATGATCCATTTGTCATTAAAAAAAATGAACTGCATCCAGTATGGTGGATTTCAATATGGCGGCCACGTTGATCATCCACCCTTTCTCACTATTCCACATTTGTGTACTACGATGCTTCATATCCTTGACGGTTTGTAAACTACAATGTTTGTGCGACTTTTAAGTTACCCTGGATTTACAAATGGTAGTCATATTTTAACTCAGCCTCCCCCCCCCCCCTCTCAAACAGTATATTTCATAATCATTTTAAAAGAATGTGACCCTTTATTTTGTCGACCAGTGCCGTTATTAACCAGATACCAGGTTAGTACTGTATCATAATATCCAACTTTACACGATTTTTTTTTTCGGGAATATCATAGTCAATTGCTAAGTTGATCCTAACCACGCTTGGTTTTGAATCTGAGGACTAGGAGTGCACAGATTACAGTGTGATTGTGGAACTTCCTCTCCACTTAACTTTTCCTTCACAGAAGATGGATTAGAGGACTTGGTCATAAGTACCGGCACGAGATGTAATTATATGGGCAGTGTTTGGCAGTGTACTTCGGAATACACGTAGCTCTGGGTTTGATTTATTGTACTTTCAAAGTATAGTTCGTATAAAATGTTATTACTCCTATAATAAAATAGAACTGCTGATAGCGGACCAGTTATAATAAAAAAAATATGTTGGTTGGTGTACCCAACTATAATATTTGTTATTGTATTTCGGTTGCGATTTGTAGTGGTGGTGGTTCGGACACACAATAGTATTAAGGTGTGGTAAGACGTCAGCATATTTCTGTGTCGTTGGAAGGCGGGAAGTAAGTGTCGAACCAAGGATAATTTACATGCGTTGTAGTGTGTTTATTCTGTCTGCCGAAATGAAGTTGCTTCCAAAGAATTCGTGTGCGTGTGTGCATTAGCTTCCTTCATAGCACATACAAAACACAATAAAATATATCACAGTTCTTACCTGGAAGCACACACAAAAATTTGACTGTACCTGTAAATATCTATGTCTACTACTGAAATCATGCAACTTAATAACTAACTAGAGGGGAACATAAAAACATTAATAAATTAAATATATATTTATAGGTAACACTTCATGATTTACACAAACACACGTATTGCTCGAGCGAAAAGATGCCAGTTACTCATATTTGCCACTTTATTTTTTTCAACAACAATAATTTCATTCGTGAACTGAATTGCGTATGGAATGGACACACTCAATTAAGAAACGGAGAACGCCTCGTACCGAAAAAACGCACGGAGACAGTTTTGTCGAGATGCTGCTGACACATTTTTCTGTGATGTACTTCAGTACTGTCACTATGAAGGAATAACAAAAATATCACTTCCGATGGATGCAGCCCCTAAAATCACTTGATGTCACATGCCGGAATGTACTGCAAATGTTATCTCCACTATGGATTACTTTTTTAATAATCGCTGGTGAATACGTCGCCACAAATAACTTGAAAACTGTTGAGATGCTCTCACTTAGCATGCCATCCTATATCGTTTGGTGTCCCATAAGCGAATAAGGTCTTCGCGCTCTCTCAGTCCGCCTAAACGTTGGTTTTTTCCCACTCTTCGATGTACACTTTGAATACGACCAATGGGAGGCCGTCAGTTCAAAGCTGGACGTTGGTGCAACCGTTTTCCACCGTTGCTGAGGTCACTTCCCCCAGCATCAACTCTTTCTCGCATGTTCTGAACTGATTACTTCATCTATGAAGAGCGATGAAGTAAGAGAGAGGGTTTTCATGTATTTTTGACAAAACGAGGGAAAGAAACACTACACTAGGCATCACTACATACACTTAATTACTTTCCACGTTGCTGTGTATAAAAAAAGAACACAAGTCTGTATCTTGTTGATGAAGAAATTAGCCATCTACTTCTTGAAAAAAATCGGGAGAATCCCGTTTAGTCAGTCACATGACGGTGCCGTCTGGCGGGCGAAATGCGAAATAGAGACCGACTGGGCACGGAAATGCAGCGAGAGAGAGAGAGAGAGAGAGAGAGAGAGAAGTATAAGTCAATGCTCTCACTCGTACAGTTGGTAGTAGAACTAAAAAGTATATACGTTGGCTGCAATATCACTGTGACCGTGAAAAAGCTTCTCGCCGTGGCATCAAAAAATCTTGCCACACTCCTTAGCTGTTGTTTGTGGATACACACACACTGGTGGCTGAACTACTTATGAATATGAAAACCTGGTTATGGTGTATTTATTTTTAAACAATTTGATGTAAAAGAAAAAAACATTTTAAATCTATAAACTAATACGTTTATATTGCTAATTATATATTTTATCTTTTTTCTTACAGGTATGTTCTCCTCGCAGGCTATACACCAGATGTAAGTGCATTACAGTATATACTTTGTTTTCAGATTGCGAGAGATCTCCCTATGTAATCAAGTGTGGTAGTCATACGATGTCTATTATTATTATTATTATTTTGTCAACAAAATATCATTAAGTTTTTTCTTGTTTGTTTCTAAGTAAAGTTATGTGCTTGTCTTTTTTCGGTACTTGCATATTACCGATGTTACATAAACTTCCTAGAATATGTTTCTAAAATTGGTAGATATAATAAAGATATTTAACACAGCTACGAATATGTTCATATAATTAACAGGTTATACTGAAATAAGGAAAGAATAGAGCTATATATTTCGCTTTTCCCAGCTACCAATAAGAAGAGAGAGTAGCTGCATTGGATACTTAGTTATACGTCATACACAATGTTGTCACATGTTATTTCCTCAGTGGGTTGCGGTGTAATATGTCACGTGAGAAAGTTACGTCTTCTCTGCCTGAACACCATCAAATATACAGAGAATGTTACAAATGAGGAGGACATATGGCAACGTCGTAGTCGCCCTTCCACACTCCCCGTTAGTCAAGTTTAGTTTCTTTCTCCTCACGTCACCAGTGCGAATACATTCTTTGTCCATTAGGACAATAGTTTTTTTTTTAAGAAAATAAATAAAGTGTGAATATAGGGAAAATCACTTTTAAAGTTGTAAAGAACAGAAGTTTTTAAAATAATATTCTACGTGTCATTATACCCCTTCGACAATTTTTCTTGTATTAATCAAAAACTACATATTCTCGTGTGTGCTGTTCTTATAACTACCTCCTCAATTGTAGTTCTTCACAAGAAATAAAATGCAATGAAACGAATGTTTATTTGGAAGCTTTTAGTAATAGTTCGTGAAAAAAAAAAATCAATTCAATTACAAATATATCAGTAAGCAAACAATCACATTTTTTAAAGTGATATAAGTATGCAACTTTCAGGTGCAGTAGTTTGTTACGTATAATAAAAATATTTTATGGAAAAGTAAAAAAAATGCTATTAAATAATTCTTAATATTCTTGATGATCATAAATCTGCATAATACACGTCTTTGGAATAAAGTAAACACCAGAGCAAAATGTGTGCAACATCACTCGTAGTCCCAGTATTTTTCCCAATGAGGAATCTATTAATGTGGGACAAATTTGCTACGGCGAAATATTTATGATTTGAATTTGGGTTTTATTTATGGCTTTTAGGCATCTAAGGCTCAGACATTGATTTGTTGATGGTCTGTTTGTCATATCAGCTTTTCTTCTTACAATATAGTCGGAGCTTACTTGCTTTATTTTATCCTAATTCTCAATGCTGATTCCATTGAAACGACGTAAAGGTTTTATTTTGCAGAAAATGCTCGCAGAAAATTTTTAATTAGCTGACGTACCAATCGCCGCCCTCACCTTGAGAGTATTTTGTTCGGTTGCTGCAGACAATATTTTTTTTTATTATTATTTTTTGCAATCTTCCTTGCATTCGATATTGATTCAGAGTGAATTAAAACTGAATGAGTTGTGTTTTGAGCAGTCCTGCTTTCTTGAATCAAAAACCCGTGGAATGAAGCATTACAAACTTTTAGTTAATTTACAATGGTTCGTGGTGTCCTCAAATCTTGCAACGTTAATTTAACTCATTTCCTGACGACATACAATGATGAAATTATGCACAGCAACGTAAGTCAGGTGACAATACAGTATTCCATTGTTACTTTCATATATTATATGTATTTACATATTTTAAAAGCATAATTTAATATATATTTTTTTTAAATATTGAATTGTTTATAAATACTTGCCTGCAACGATGTTGCATTTAACTGATTGCAGAACATTTGGGTCACAAAACATTTGCTTGAGAAAAAGTATCCGAACACCGAAATAGCTGGAAAAAATAATAATATATATTTTTTAATACACCGTTTTCTTAAATTCGCACTGAAAAGTAAAAAAATAATTTTGTTTGTGCATGGCTAAAAAGAAAAGCATGGGGCGTGCCAATTAAAGAATTTATAAAGTGACTGTATATGGGAGTGCAGCCCATGCTTTTCTTTTTAGTCATGCATAAACAAAATAAAAATTTTTACTTTTTAGTACGAATTGTTTAAGAAAAGTACAGTATGTCTTCAAAATATGCTTATATTATTATTGTTCTGCATCTATTCGGTATGATTTCAACCTGCAATATCCGCAACCACCCCAGCAGTATTGCTGTTTGGGTTGCAGCACAGTCAGGCAATCTGGAGAACAGCTTTGAGAGTAGCTTTGTTGGTAGTTTCTTCCTTCTTTTTACATTTCTGCAGAAAATGTTCATTAGAATGCTATATTATAAATTCAACATACCGTATTTTAATTATAAGTACTGGTATGAGACATTTAGCTTGGAAACTCCCGAAATAATTAGAGAAAGCTTTGACAAAAGATTTATTGGTAAGATCTTACTTAGATAATAAAATACAATGTACTTATTTTATAGGAAGTTTAAGTTTCGATGTACCGTTGTACTGTAGAACACAAGGAACTTTTATTATTTTACAACTACTGCATAAGATTCTTCCAGTAGAAGCTAAAATGATAAATGTACTTATATTTTTTGAAAGAAAGTAATTTTAATAATAATTTATTTCTAGTTTAATTTTTAACTGTTTTATACGTTCCTTTTTCACTCGTGCTGTAATATGGTAGCTCACAAAAGAAACTCCTGTAAAATGTTATACTTATAAAGGCTACTGTTTTTTAATATATATCTGGTGTAGTAAAAAGTAATCCATTATTTTGCCAATAGATGGCTTCAGTGATCTGTATCACGCGTTGTATAAGTCCGATCGGGTTCATCGAGATGGCGTTCAAACGATGAGATTGCGTACTACAAACACTGTTAAGATAGTTGTGATGAGTTGACTCAGTGTTGTGTGAGCGCGCGTCAAAATGGACACTAGCAAAGAGAAAATACGCTATATTTTACAGTTTTTCTTCGATAAAGGCGAAAACGCAAGCCAGGCGGCTGCAAATGTGAATAGTGTTTATGGTACTGATACTGTAACAGCCAATCACGTGCAATTTTGGTTTCGTCGATTCCGTGCCGGTAATTTTGACGTCAAAGATGTACCACGCACTGGAAGGCCAAGTGTCGAAAATGTCGATAAAATCATGGACATTGTCGCGTCCGACCGTCATGTAAGCACTGTTTCGATTACCCAAGAGCTAAACATCACACAAAAAACCGTGTGGAACCATTTGCATAAGGCTGGATACACAAAGAAGCTTGATGTATGGGTGCCACACGAGTTAACGCAAAAAAACCTCATGGACCGAATTTCCATCTGCGAATCGCTGCTGAATCGCAACAAAAGCGACCCATTTCTGAAGCGGTTGGTGACTGGTGATGAAAAGTGGATCACTTACGACAACGTCACGCGAAAACGGTCGTGGTCGAAGCGCGGTGCGCCGGCGCAAACGGTGCCCAAGCCAGGATTGACCGCCAGGAAGGTTTTGCTGTGTGTTTGGTGGGATTGGCAGGGAATTATCTACTATGAGCTGCTCGCCTACGGCCAAACCCTTAACTCGGAACTATACTGTCAACAATTGGACCGTCTGAAGGCAGCAATCGCCCAGCTTTGGCCAATAGGAGAGGCATTGTGTTCCACCAGGACAACGCCAGGCCACACACATCGATAGTGACTCGCCAGAAGCTCCGGGAGCTTGGTTGGGAGGTTCTTATGCATCCACCTTATAGTCCGGACCTGGCACCGAGTAATTACCATCTGTTACTGTCCATGGCGAACACGTTTGCTGGTGCAAAATTCGCGTCAAGAGAGGCTTGTGAACATCGACTGTTTCAGTTTTTTTTGCCAATAGGGACAAGGGCTTCTATGAGAGGGGCATCATGATATTACCTTCCAAATGGCAACACGTTATCGAACAAAACGGCGCATATGTGACCTAAATCGGATCATTCTAACTATGGTAAGTCATGCAAAAATAATGGATTACTTTTTACTACACCAGATTATATATATATATATATATATATATATATATATATATATATATAT
>JAGDQP010004898.1:0-11071 GCA_022664845.1 Lepisma saccharinum | reverse complement strand
TAGTGTTGTGTTTTCATGTAACCTCATTAAACTTAGTACTTTATTGGGTATTATAGTTCATAGCACTTTAATAAAGATTGAAGATTATTATTATTAACTGAAAATAGGTAGTTCATCTTTAAACAAACTCATATTAGGCATTAAATGACAAAATGAATATCAGATTTTAGCTTATTTACTTAGAAAATGTATTCAGTGAAAGTAAAAATTCTTTAATCCAGTTTTGTCACGCAGCATTAGTTTCCTTTGAAAAATCATAAATGTAAATAATTATTGAATATGCACATGCATGACCAAAATATTATAAATTCAGTATCCTTATTTACTTATTCCACGGTTGTATTTGTTGATACTGTACAAACAATATATTTGGTTCCAGAAACTCTCATTGTTAAGTAATTTTGAAGTTAATGAATAGAAACGGAAAGAAACACTTATCTAGAACCAGATGGTCATGTACTCGAGGACTTAGCAGGATAGCGGGAGATCTAGCGGCAGTGACTATTATATGTAGGTAAAGTAGTGCCGGTCCCAGACGGTACCATATTTTAAGTATTTCTCTCTAGAATTGTATATCTTCAGTCAGGACGAATGATTGTCGTCTTTTGAATAAAACGTGTCCCATTTTGTCTTTTATTCTTATAATTAGGAAATAGTTAAAAAATGTTGCTTATTTTGGGGGAAACCTACTCCAGAGAAGTACACTCATTACAGAATTTATTCCGGGAATATTGCATGTCATATTTTGTTTACTTACATTTATGGGCAGCATAAGCTCGTCACTTCTAACCCATACATGTAAGTTAAATAATAATGCTAAATAATTTGTTTGGCTATATCTATAAGCTGCATATAGTGCTTTTTCTATATATACATAAATGCTTAAGTAAGTAAGCAGTCATATTATAAACTATTACCGTCGTAGCCGTTTTAGACATAAGTAAAGTAAAGCTTCCATCATTCTCAAATCTATTTGTTAAATTTTACTGCTTAAAACACGCGATTGCTATGTAACACATACACCTGCAAAGTATGGTATTCCTCTTGACGTTCGCTAGATGTTTGTTCATCATATTATGATATATGTATCTTGCTTTGACACATACACGCACTGTTTTGCTTTATAGTTTGTAACTAAGTACTTGTTGATGCAAACTCCATATTCAAAACAAAAGCTTCAATAATATTTATGTCGTTAGTGACAACTTTCGTTCATTACTAGTGACACTTTATATAAAACTTTTCAGCCTCAATTGTGTTGCTAAAGTGTAATGCTTGTGTCCAGCAAATAATAATAATAAACAAATCTAATTTTCCCGAAAAACATTGTTTCCTGAGATGCAGGCTGCTTGGTTAACACATTTGTATGCGAAATTATACACCTATATCATTACAATTTGGATTTAAAAAAATCGTAATTTTGAACATAAAAAAAAATCTTTTGTTGATTTAACCCTCTTAGTTGCTTGAATGCGTCCTGTATTAAACTTGGGGAAAGATGACTTCATTTTTTTTTCGTTTCAGTGTACAAAATTTGTGTTTCTTAAAAGCGTTAAGTTTTCGTTTGTAACTGTCATTTTATCTTGACTCTATGTGTACTTCAGTGCTTCAAGTTTCTTTTACCTTGCACGCCATGGAAATCACTGTTTTATAATAATTCCACTTTTGAAGCTGATGATGATGTACTAAGATTTACGTTCGCTATCATTTAATTTTTGTGTAGTTCTGGTTCATATAATGTAGTTTAAGCGATTTCTGAAGTGACAGCAGCTACGGCAGTGTTTATTTCACAAGGCAGTTCGTTTTGAATCATAAACCAAAATAATTTCCACTTTGTGGAAAATCTTGTCACCATATCATTTTATAGTGTATCTTAAAGTTTATCATTGAATGAATCATTACTATACTCACCCACTGCTGTGAGACTGTAGTTACGTGTTGGGCTTTCAGGGAAATAATCCAATTGTGAGTGAGGCGAATGTATTATCTTCTTTTATATAAGGTGTACCTACGCCAATTAATTTGATCAGTAGGCCACTAAGGTATAGGTGTTCTGAGGAAATCAAGTGAATCTCTGAATTTTCGAACCGGTTTTTAGATAAGAGAAGAATCAAATCCCGTACGAGATTTCTTAACGTTTCTTCTCGTATAATATGAAAGTCGCCTGTAGTATTATGAGCAGTCCAAGCTAGCCACTCTGTAGTCTCCTGTACAATTCTTCTTCCGTTACTGTATTTTTTCTCCGTGTAACTTTTTGTTTGAGTACGGGAACAATTCACTAAAGTATAATATCGTTCGGTGAATCTCTTCTACGGTAGTGTTGGATTTCGTATTCATTCTGCTTACGCTCCTTGCACTAAAACATTTTTAATGTCACTGAATTCATCTCATATTGATATTGGGAGTCAGTTCAAATAATAATTCCACCTGACCACTTCATAAGGCGCGTCTGAATACTTTTCGGGCGGCCCGAGTTCAAATTCCGGCCAGAACGCTGGAGACTTTTCTTCAATGCTTCCAAGTGTACTCATCCCCCTATCAAATTGAGCACCAGTGTGCCCTTGGTACTCCTGAGCACCTTGAGAGGTAAAGTAGGTTGAGCGTGGGATTGACCACCCCACCTCACTTCATACCGTAGGTCGAGAATATGTGTGTGGATCGCTACCTGCACATCCCGCATGCGCTGTCCACGGCGCGTGCTCATGAAATCAATGGAGAATTTTTACATAGTCATGCATTGTCATCGAATTTGAGTCTGTGTACAAAGTTTCAGGTTACAATATTCGCTCCTCACAACCACAAAGTACGAGTGAAGTTAAATTAAACCATGTAAAAAATACTAGATCTTACAAACACGAAGCCACTCTGCGCTGCCATTTGAAATGAGGCTAAAAAAGGAGTCTTTATGCAAAGATATTTATATAAAAGTTTGGGAAACCGAAGTTCTCGTCAGTTTAATTCATTCCTGAATTGTTTATATGAAATAATTTAACATTTAAAACCCGTGAAAACTTCTGGAATTTACTTTTGAAAAGATATTATTTTCCTGCGAAGATTACGGAACACAGTTCAAATTATTAGGATACAAAAAAAATGGTGTTACTCAAAAGTATTCTTCTCATAAATGTGCCGGCAATAATATAAAATAATTTCAGGGGCATGGCAAGACCACGTGTGAACATGAATGCTGTTGCAAATTATATTTGACTAAACTTTACGAAGCAAAATTTGCGTCTTGGTTGTAATATTTAATACTTGATATCATTTGCAAGCAACTTAAAGTCCATTATATTTCTCTGGTTAACTTACAGTAGACGCTTCCTATAGAAATTGCGGA
Source organism: Lepisma saccharinum (assembly GCA_022664845.1). Taxonomy (NCBI): domain Eukaryota; kingdom Metazoa; phylum Arthropoda; class Insecta; order Zygentoma; family Lepismatidae; genus Lepisma; species Lepisma saccharinum. The sequence continues at coordinate 7,734 of JAGDQP010004898.1, read as the reverse complement.
GGATTGAACCCGTGTTAATGAAAGCACTATTACAGAATTTGCGTGCGAGTAAAATTCAATCAGAATCTCAAAATATTTACCCCCAGTTTTACAATCGACCGCTAAGCCAGTGCTAAGTTTAGGCCGAAATGAGACTTGGCGTCAACATAGCGCTGGCTAGAAGCTTAGCGGTGGATTGTAAAACTGGGGGTTAGTCGTGAAATTGGATCTCGGAAGGAGATGGAATGCGGAAGATATTTTGAGAGAAATTCTGAACCTTGAATATTTATCTTTAAAGTCTTGAAACAGCAGAATGTGAAATGATCTTTAAAATATTAAATATTTAAATAGATTCTTGTAGCTGGTTTGAATAATCCATATAATCGAAATACTGTGGTCATAATAAAATATATGAAACAGCTTATAGCTTTCCTGCTGCTTCACAAGGCAGGGGTTATGTCAGCAAGCAGCTTTGTTTGCCAGATGTAATCCGTATCGTTTTAGATACCTATTTTAGAGCGTAGTCGGATTAGAAATTAGGGGAAGATGCATCAGTGAAAATATGGGAAAGCCCTGAGAATTGGAAAGGTTTCCGAAACAGGTATTACTTTCAACTGGGAAAATGCAGAAAAATATGTAGAAAAATTAAAATCGGGTTATGCCGCTTTCGGAAACAAATTTATTTTATTTTCAAGTTCTATATTTAGTTTGAATTAAATTCTTGCAAATTATACGAAATAACTGCACTTGTTTCTGTATTTTCTTAATATATGTACGCATATCAAGAAAATAAATGCCAAGAATATGAGTAAATGTGTTTGATTTTGTACGTTTTACTATTAACATTTTGTGTATGTTATGTGTATTCAACTCATTCAGTTCCTTTCACGATTCGTATAAAAGGAAATTTTCTGTGCATACCTCTCCTCCTTCATTTGTTATCCTGCGATTGCAATGAAACACCAATTCATTAATTCAGATCAACCATAAAGGCAGCCGGCAAATCTGTTTTTCCTTTCTGGAAAAGAGGAATAAAGGGAAAAAAGAGAAAGAGGCGGTAAGAGATTAAACGGAATAAAAGAAAAACTAATTAGAGGAAGTTCAATTGAAAAGTCACGTTGCGTTGAGAATTAATTTTGAAAACCATGGAAATGCTAATAATTGAGGGAAAAAATAATTCATTTGGAAAGCTCACCAGACGTAATTTCTTTGCATTTTTCGTTTAAAATATAACCAAAAACAGATATAAAAAGTGGACGTAATTTCGTAAGATGTGTTATGTAATAGTTCAGTTTGATTTGAGTAGACAAAAATGTCATTTAAATTAATTCAAGAAATGGAAACGGATACCTACACTCCCAGCATGTATTTGTTCATTGACTCGAATTTTGAAGAACTGTGTTTCACCAAGTCCTTTTGCATAGTATACGATACAACTAGTTCAGACACGGACTCGCGATTGGTCGGAAAGAATTTTTTATTTAAAAAATTCTTCATTGCAGGTACACGAGTTTTATTTCTTTTGAGTGATGGTCCAGCTGTGCCATAAATTGTTGAGCAGAGTGGTACAATTAAATGAAATTTGGCGTTCTGACGATGCCAAAAGGCATTGAAACATACAGGTAAATCGAAATACGAGTAACACTAAACAATAAACCGGGCTGGCGTCGCTCCTTTCCATTAATGCGAAAAATTGTAATTGAATGTGTGTGGTGTGTTTGTTAATTAATGTAAGATCAGTTAGAACTCAGTTATGTCAGGGACGAAAACTGTTTTAAAGATAACGAACCGCCTTTTGAAACTACACTTACAAAAATGAAATTCCAACACCAAGAAACAGTCAGTTTGGGAGAATGGCGCACATGTTTGAAGATTTGTGTCCCATCGTTTTATTAAGAGCGTAACATTCCGATTTTTATGCAGGATTTATCCTTGTTCTTTTGTGCTATGCATAGATTATTATTTTACTTCTTGCAGAACATTAAACACATCAATTAATTTTAAAGGACTGTCTCCTGGCCGTCTCTCCCGGAGTTTCAGGGTGAGATGGCATGGGCACTGAAGTGTCAGACATATGAGATGTGAGACTTTTTAATTGATTATAAAAGCGAATTTCTACATTTTGAAAGTTTGCTACATAATTTTAAAAGTTTAAATCATCTTTGTATAGGAACCTGTACTAAAATGTCATCTTTTTCGTTACGAATACTAAATTTTTAAACATTGTTTTAAAATTACATGAAAACGACTTGTCCAACAATTTAAATAAACAATGGAGAACTAAAAAAATCTTAGCGGAAGTCAATCTGACAACTAATTGCCAGTTGTTGCTTAGGAGTTTAAAGAAATCAAAAGATCTTAGCATACAATGCAAATATTAAAATGTAAATCAAAATTAAAGTAACGAATTAATAATATCTTTGCCTTGTTTTTCAACAAAAAGAATAAAAAATAAAGCATTATTACTTTCTTATTACAAATGAGCATCGTTTGATATTTAGAACGGAAATGTTTCTTTGTCAAAGGAAAACAGTAATAAAAGATGCGGCATCTCGCTCTGAGGATAAATGCGCCAACTCTCCCGATTTTCAGCGAGAGATGGCGCAGCTTTTCCCTATGGACTATGATTCCACAACATGGCTTGAACCTACTGCCTACAACAATTTAGAAAGGTATATGAAAAACAGCTAATCTGTTTATGGCTCGTACTTAGCAATTGGCTGGTGAGACATCAGGTGATAAAACTTTGAAGGTAGAAAAATAGCACTTCTCTGATAAACCCAGCTTTTATTGTGAAACGGGAAATAGTAACACAAAACCTTCTCTTGTGTGGAATGTTAACTCTACAATGATCATGTCGGGCACTCAAACTGCGCAGTATGGCAGTCCAGTTCAGTGACGCGGTACACCCCACCGCGCCAACTCTCCCGGAAACACACTATGTTAGGCAGATAAAACTTATTCTCTTATTCACCCTTGTCTATACGGTGGAAGGTGACTCTTCTCGACGATAAAAACGATTTGAATCATGTTGGATATTTGAGATATATCTCTCTAGGAATCGGAAAACATTTCGCGTTGTGTACGGATAAGAAATTTCTAAAACCATTACATTGTATGGTTGGAGACGTCTTGAATATATGAATTTGTTTCTGGCTTTTAGGCTTCTCTGGCTCAGACTTGAAGACGTTTTGAGAAAAATTCATCACATTATGTCAAGGAAATTCTTCCATTATTTTAATAGCATATCCCCGTTATGAACTAGTTTGATAATGTAACACGGAACAGAACAAGAAATTGATTGAAATTTGTTAATAGTCATTGCAGCAGCATACATCTTCTGTCTATTTCTGTTTATCCTAGAAGATAAAAGGGAGGGAAGAAAATGTCATGCCTTAATTGAAACAAAAATTCGAACATTCAAAGCGTGTGGCTGAGGAAAATTTATCGAAGGATTGTATTAAGGATGTTTTTGCTTCGGTTCTACAATCTCTCCGTTACGAATCGGAACAGGCATAACTGAAGTATGTGTCTCGCTTGAATTAAACAAACTTGCGAAGGAAAAGCGACACTTGCCCATTCTGAGTATTATATTTCATTTGAATTCGTTCTGAATTTACGTGAAAGGCAGCGTTAAAATTTCGAACTAAAAACATTCTACTGATTACAGATATTGTAAAAACTTTATTCGTTTGGGCTACATTAGTGGTTAATGACTTCCACTCGTCCCGTTTCGATAAACTGTTAAGTTTAAAATTCCAGGAAAAAAAAATATGCGTGTCAGGAGTTGAACCTGAAACTGACTTATGAACTGAACCCTAGTGCCTAAGGCCAGTGAACCTACGCGGCCGACATTGTGAAAATCTATTATCATATGTAGGAAATATTTCAGTTATCGGTAAGATGTTTGACAGGAATGCTCTTTGCGTCACTATCTACATTAAACAACTTTCTCTTCTACAGATACTAATTAAAATAATTATATCTTTTCGAAATTTCCGTGAATGCTAGACCGCTACAAGCGTAAAATTGTCATCATGTGTTTCGCCTATTTCATTATTTTAAAATTTAAGAAAATAAGTACCTGTATCCGCGCTATTGTTTTGCTTCAACCCTCTCTAAGAGAAACACTCTTTCTGCCTTTGAGATCGAGAATGTTTGAGACACGATTATAATTTCTTATTCATAGACAGAAAGAGTTGCTAAAATGACATAGTAGACAGTTTCGTCGTTCACTTTTCAGGAGAGAGAGACTGACCCCTATATAATGGAAGAGAAGAAAGTACAGGGGGAGCAAAGCGGAGAATTAATTAAAAACTTCATTATAAGTTTAACAAAGTTTCTTTTATAGCCTTTCTTTTAATGAAAGAAAGAATGCCAGCTTTCGTTACTGTTGTGATGCTCGCAACTCACTAACTTCTTCATTAGGAAGTTAAAACAGAGTAGAAACTTGTTGAACACAAACAATTTGTCTTTCAGAGTCTTCCTTCCGGGTCTCTTCAAGTGGAAATTTTTCATGTTACTTCCAAATCACAAAGTTAGTGTTGATGGTGGGAATGCATTGTAATCACTGGTATCTTTTAATAATATGGCACTACTATAAATAACGTTGATCGGATTAGACCAGTGTTTAACAAGTAACAGTGATGTTTCTACCATGTTGCTTCACGGAAATCCAATGGTTCAAATCACCTTTCACTTCGTTAGATTATTCCCGTTTCATAGAAAAACGGAATGTTCAATTAATTTTTCATTGTATTGTTATATGCATATTAATTAATGTGGCCATATACAGAAGTTCCTGTTCCCAATACATACACTTATCACTTTATAATAACTCGAGGGTTTAGGGTTCTTTCCACGGTGGATTGATTGAACATATTGGTTCCTAATCCACGTGAAACTTTAGGTCTTTATGTTAGAACGTTAACGCCACATCCATGGAGAGAGGATGTTTGAAGGAGGTAGGTCAAGGCTTAGTTTAAAGTACCATCTGGCATTTGCCTGGTGTGACTGAAGAAAGACCCTGGTCGGGATGGGCCGCTGCTAGGATCATTCTCATGACTTCCGATTGCTAAGCCAACTACGCCATTTTGGTACCTCGTTTCTAGAATCACGAGTACATGGAAGAGGAAGTGGGTGGCACTAGCTCCCACAGTTCTATTTTGACCATACATGTAGATGCAGAAAGAAAATGCCCCCCCCCCCCTTTTTTACGAATTTGAATTTGCTCTTATTTACACCTTTTGGCATTGTCTCAGGACTTTTTTTTTTAACGATCTGGAGTTCTTGTTTAATGTAATGTCGTAGGTTTGTTTAGTACGCATCGTATAATGATGGAGAATATTGTGTTGTAAAGAGTACTGTACGAAATTTAAGAGCAGTTATCTTTTGTCACTACGAAATAAATCTCTCCGTAGATCGTGCTTATCCCGTACATTTGATGAAAGATACTAAATTTGATTGGTGTTTGAAAAATGAAGTTTATTGTCTTCGGCAGGGGTACACTGGCAAAATTGGTCTTGGATACACCCTGATATATATATATATATATATATATATATATATATATATATATATATATTTTGTGAGGGAGACACTATTAATTATACACTGAGATCGATACACGCAGTGTACCCGTGTATATACCCTCCATTTCACACCTTATCGTTGGTGGCTTAAAAGTATTGACAATCCATCTTAGTTTCAGCAATTTTTTCACGTAGTAGTAGTTATCCCAAGCGTTCAATTTTAACATTTATGGTCTTTAGGCAACTTTTACTCGGGTCAGGTTAGGTTAAGAGGGAGGACGTTGGAAAGGAGTCGGCCAGTGCCTAGTTTGAAGGTGTCAACACGGCATTTGCCTGGTGTGACAGGAAAAAATCTGTTCAAAAAATTAGTTCAGGATGGGAAGCTGTTGGTATGATACCCAGGATCTGCCGATTTCTAAGCCAACGCTGTAACTAACTAATTAACTCTATGGGTGGTAAATTAAATCTTCCGTAGGAAGAAAACTATGGTATTGTGTATACCACTGGCGGTTCAGATTGAGATTTTGGTTTATCCGATTATCATTAACTTTATCTGTTGAGTTAATTTGTGTCAGCTCCAAGCGACAGTATTTCGAAGATACATCTACCAACTGGGATCGGCACTCTGAATGCTCATAGGTTCGAATCGTATTGCCGACCATTTGACGTTAATAGGTTTTGAACTTGGAAGCTAAATGCTGGATTAGAGCGAAAGTTATATATCAGCGTAATTCAATCAAGGCTGACAGGAAAGACAGCTATAATTGTATGAAACACAACATGGAAAATTTGTTGAATTTAATAATTGCTGAAATATTTATCTTATTCCGTTTATGTGGGATGGATTGTACATTTTATGTAGAAACCCGTGCGAAGCAGCTTGAAACTGAATTTATGCGTTTGGTTCGATTATGTAAATGACAGCGAACGATGAGAATTCTCTTTCACTGGGAAGCGGAGATGAATTTCACTCGTGTTCTAGTAGCGTAACCATTCATGTGTATACTCAGTGTTTGTAAGCATACGCTTAGTCGTGCGTGATGATACGTTTTTTATTCAACCCTTCGTATTTCTGAATGGCGAATATTCAACGTAGTTGTTTCTTTTTGTATTTTCAAAATAATGTGGGCGGTGGAAAATATTAGTTTAACGTACGAATCAGTATATGTATGCTGAAATAGTTTGCTTGTTATTGAATATATAAAATTGGTCAGGTTGAACAACGTGACGAATAAAAAAACTCTAACAAGAAGCAAGGACCAACAGAACGTAAAAGACCTTTCTTACAGCACTTCGTATTTCAGTTCACTTAGATTTGTATTTATGGTATGCATTTCTGCCCTACAGCTTAATTTGTCTGTGGGAGTTCCATTCCAGCATCCTCTTTGTACACTGCAATAAAAATTGGGAACGTTGTTTGATATATCTATTAATGTTCCAGATAAATGTAAGTGTTTCCAGTAATCCTGCTTTGGCTTTAAAGTGTCCGTCAAAAACACCGAGAGATTTATTTTGTGTTGTTGGAGGGTGATTTTCGCACATGCTCGGAAAGCGAATGTTTCTTATCGTAATCAAACATGTAATTCTGATCTAGTGTTAGCTATCATTTTTAGTAACGTATTTTAAAGAAATGGGAAATTTATCAGTGAATGGGAATTGACAAATGGGAATCTCTACTTGACAAATATAGAAAGTTATTAGGGAAGTCGAAGTAACTTTGTTTATGTTTTCGGGGTTCGGGCAACGTATTTTTGACCTTCTATACTGTTTTGGTCTAAAGATTTATTTCGTGGCAATTTAGTCCAGTCACTAAGACAGTCTAATCAAAGACCCAGTGTTAAAATCTCGCTAGAGGCTTCTTCCTTTTTTTTTTTTTTTTCTGAAACGTGCAAGGTGGCTGTTTTAACTAGCCAAGTTACAGGAAATTTCCAGGCAGTTATAGTTACCTAGCTTTCTCCAGGAATGTCTCCGAAAATTGTTAACAGTGTATGACTAAGGCCAACCTCAGTCGGGATAACTGATCTCGGGATTTAAATCCTACTATTTGCGATTAACGAACGTACACAATTGCACTTAAATGGCTTCCTGTTGTGACCAGTTTTTAATGTAATTTATATTGAGGCATCCATGGCCTCAATCCGACACGAAACTGAAGGATGACCTATCATCGCGATTTTTACTTTTTTTTTTTTTTTTACATTTGGGACCCACCTTTCCCCCCCTC
>JAGDQP010004897.1:23538-81972 GCA_022664845.1 Lepisma saccharinum | reverse complement strand
TAATTCAAAGTAGTTTGCAACACTGAAGCTCAGAAGCATTCAAAAAGTCCTGGGGACGAGCCTCGCTGTTTTGGAACTTTAGGATGACAAACTTTAGGATAAGTTCACAGACGTTCTCTTCACGTATAAATTAAGCTACTTTTTTTACAATTCTAACGTAAACAAGGGAAACAAACCTAACTTTACTAATCTGAAATTAGTAATGCGTAGGGTGGGCCAATTCTATACACCGTTTACCGAGGTAACATGGTCTCTTGCACATGAAATCCTGTTTTTGGTATTGTACACGCATTTTAGTATATTTCATTTGGCTATAGGAATGCAAAGCATGCCATATGCAGTAGGTGTTTTCATGCAGTAGTCTATGGCAGAAGTATCTAAACTGCACTAATATCAGGTGATGTTTGAGTGTCCCCCCCCCCCTCTTCGGAACTGTAGTCGAAAAGATAATAGCATAGATTAAATAAAATTCAGTAACTTGGTATAAGATAATAGTAAAGAACTACACTAAATACTGCTCAAAGCTTCTGAAATGAATATCTGGAACGTAGGATGGAAGTGGGCCCCACAAAATGCTTTATTATTAAGATCTATTTACATTCAAGTGAATCATATAAGCTTAGTAATTAACGAAGAAGATTCACACTTACCTTCAAACGTCTGCGTGTATTACTGGACTCTTTAAATTGCACGATCTCTTCTCTCTTCTTTTTATCATAATATATATCTGAACGCTACAACACTTTCTCCAGTTCGCCGTTTTCAAATTTCAACAGACGACAAACGACACGAGAATTTTCTACTCGGTTCAACTAACCGCCATCTGGGTTAAATAATAACTAACTCTTACAAGGTTAAATGTACCTACACATTAAACGGTTCACATAACCGAGTAGTGGGTTAGTCACATTGTTTGAATTAACCGTGTTGGTTGTTTATTTCTTCCTTTACCCAACTTGTAGGTAAATTACTACCCACGTGTTGGTTGTTTTTAACCAAATTTCCGTTAACCTTTTTCAGTGGGTTACCATTTACCTACAGTATCCGGTACTTTCATCTCTGAAATGTGTTGTGATAAACAACTAGTCGGTTACCTACAACCCTTTTCGTCATTAACCTAGCAAAATTTTCACTAGGTTAGAATTCATTTTTTTCCGTGCATTCGGGTGGTCGGATCCTAGTGGTCGACCATCCTGACTGAGGTTTTTGCAGGGGTTTTCCTCATTCACACCAGGCAAATGGATTTTCCTTATACTTTTACTTGTATTTTTGTCGTTAAACTTGATGATTTCACAAGGAAGATCCGTAAAGTGATGCACGCCGATTTCCACGATTTCAGGTGGCGTTGGAAGTGATAGAAATACATGGAAGATTTGGATGAAACTTCGTACATCTATAGTAAACATAAAATAAGCGAATACGTGTTTTTTTTTTAATTTTCCGTGGAAAAATGATTTGAGGGGGTAGTTGCCCCTCCAAGCATGTCACATAAGCGCACCATTTTCCGTGAACGTAGCCCAGAACTAAATTAGTGCAAGCACGATTGAAACAAAGCTTCGCATATTTGTAGTACACCACAAATAACCGAATAGGCATTTTTCTTTTCTGCGGAAAAAGAGTTTCAGGGAGCGAAATCCCTCCGCTCCCGAACCCGAATTATATTTGCAACCGCTGAGCTGGAAATGACACAAAGCCACGAAAGACTTTGATTAAACTTCACACACACATACTAGACATCAAATAAGCGAATATGTGTTTTTTCTCCTGTGGAAAAATGGTTTGAGGGGGCAGAAGCCCCTCCAAACATGTTGTCGCATAAATAGTGCAAGCACGATTTAACAAAACTTCGCATTTACGTAATACATATCAAATTAAGAAGTATATTTTTCCTGTGAAAGAATGGTTTGAATGGGGAGAGCCCCTCCAAATATGCATCGTAAAAGAGTGCAAAATCTCCGTTCCTACATCTGTGTTTTCAACTATTAAGTTTGATATGAAACGACGCGTGCCATCACATGATCTCAAGTTGAACCTTTCCCAATATCTGCAGGAGAGATAATATGATGAATATCGAATGCGGAAGAACCTATTTCATAAATGAAGAGCTCCATTCCAAAAGTCAATTTTCATTCTTTTTGTGTGTGTGTATGTGTAATATTACCTTTTATTAGGCTGAGGTACACATAAAATTTCCTTCAAGTACTGCAAAACTCATTTTAGATCCATTAAAGAAGCATCGTAAAAATAATCTTTTTTCTTAGCACAGTCCACTTGCGTCATATATGTATATGTTTGTCGGTTTCCTACAATTTTATAAAATTAACATAAGTGTGTGTGTATGTTTAATGGAACTCGTGCACGGTTACATAATATTCGTTCGTTTTTTTTCAGTCATCTTCCGAAATATATATCAGGGAGGGGGGGATTTCGCTCCCTCGAACAGTTTTTCCACAGAAAAGATAAAGGTACGTACTCGATTATTTTATATGTACTATGTATATGCGAAGTTTCGTAACAATCGTGTTTGCATTAATTTATCTCGGGTGGATTCACACAAAATGGTGTGTTTACGCGACATGTTTCGAGTTGTATCTACCTCCTCAAACCATTTTTCCGCAGAAAAGAAAAACGTATTTGCTTATTAGATGTCTACTATGTATGTGCCAAGTTTAATCAAAATCTTTCATGGCTTTGTGCCACTTTCAACAGCGGGTGGAAATATAATTCAGGGGTGGGGTGGGATTGCGGTCCCTGTAATCGTTTTCCGTAGAAAAGAAAAAAAGATATTCGCTTATTTTCGATGTACTATATAAGGAAAAAGCAAATAATTGCAGTTCAGAGACCAGACGGGACCGTACCACGAAATAAGGAAGAAATTATAAAAAAAATTGAAAATTTCTACAGAGAATTGTACTACTACGAAGAAGACCTAGAAAATGAAGACTCAGAAGAAAATGATGTAGATGTCCCAGATGTAATGAAAGAAGAAGTGGATAAAGTACTTCGAGGGATGAAGAACGGAAAGTCGCCAGGAGAAGATGGATTCACAGCAGAGATGTTTAAATGGGAGGTGAAAAGATGAAAGAGGAACTTACGAAATTATTCTCAATGTGCCTGAGGAAGAGAGAAATACCCAGAAGTTGGAATAATGCTGTTATAATTTTGTTGTACAAGAAAGGCGACAAAGAACACGTCGAAAACTACAGACCAATAAGTTTACTGTCAGTTCTATACAAAATGTTTACCAAAGTTATTTTGAATCGTATTGAACGGGTCTAACCAGGGAAGGGAACAAGCCGGATTTCGTCACAGATTTAACACAATGGACCACATACAAACATTGAACGAAGTTATGGAAGGGACTAATGAATATGAACTTCCACTATGTTTGGGATTCATAGATTTCGGAAAAGCTTTGGATTCGGTCTCCTTGTCAGCGGTACTTAAATCACTTGAACATCAAGGCATCGAAAATGCGTACATCAAGCTACTGCGAAACATTTATTGAACTGCCACATCTGTCATTAGAGTAAATCAAGAAAGTGAAAAATTTAAAGTTGGAAAGGGGGTATGGCAAGGAGATTCAATTTCCCCAAAGCTGTTTTGTGCGGTCCTGGAGAGTGTGTTCCAAAATTTAAACTGGGATGAAGTTGGAATTAAAATTAATGGCGGAAATCTTCATCACCTACGGTTCGCTGATGATATAGTCCTGTTTGCTTCAAATGCGAAAGAACTACAAACCAGAATGGAAGAACTGAATAATGAGAGTTCGAAAATAGTCCTTAAAATGAATTTAAGTAAAACAAAGGTCATATACAATCAACATGCTGCAAAGAGGGAAATAAAGATTAGCGGAGAGACAATAGGCATAATTGATGAGTATGTTTACCTAGGCCAGGTCAAAACATCGAATGCCAAGTTGACTGATGAATTAAATGGTTGTAAAATGGCGTGGTTTTCGTTTGTAAGACTATACTTTATTTTCAAACTACCAATGTATTTGAAGTGTAAAGTTTATAATCAATGTGTCTTACCTGTGATGATGTACGGCTGTGAAACTTGGACATTGAATGCGCAACCGACTCAAAGATTGAGAGTCACACAAAGAGCAATAGAGAGATGCATGCTAGGAATAACCAGGAGGGACAGGAAGACAAATGAATGGATTCGCGCACAAACAAAGGTAGAGGATGTAATCAAGACTGCGAAGAAGCTGAAGTGGAAATGTGCCGGTCACATAGCTAGACGAACAGATGGAAGTTGGACGACAAATGTACTACATTGGATTTTTACAGAAAAGAAACGACCGAGACAACGTCCAAATGCAAAATGGGTAGATGAAATCAAGCGTTTTTCAGGAGCTACTTGGATGAGGATAGCAGCAGATCGAGATAAGTGGAAAGAAAAGGGGAAGGCATTCATCCGGCAGTGGATAGAAAACGGCTGAATATGATGATGATATGTATATCCGAAGTTTCGTTAATCGTGCTGACACTAATTTAGTTCTGGGCTGGATTCACGCAAAATTGTGCGTTTATGTGACAATATGCTTGGAGGGGCGTCTCCTCCCTTAAACCATTATTCCACAGGAAAGAAAAACACATTTTCGCTTATTTTATATTTACTATGGATGTGCGAAGTTTCATCTAAATCTTTGATGTCGTTCTGTCACTTTCAGCACCACATGAAATACATTTAAGGGAGATACCGCACCCTGAAACCGTTTTTCCGTAGAAACACACACACACACACTTATTCGTGTATTTTATGTGTAGTTTCTATCTGCCTAGTTTCGTGGAAGTTGGTGTGCATCACTTTGTGTATGCTTCTTGTCAGTAAAGAAATGTAAATGAAGCATGGGTGCGTAGGATATTTGAGGACATGAGACGTGTACTCCATAACTCTTTTGCAACTAATGTATATGCGTTATCGTTTCAAGTACATCATGGCCAAATATAACTGGACGCATGAGATCAAGAAGAGTTCTCTGGTTGTTGTTGTCTGCGCAGAACACGGTGATTTAGAGATTGCGGCGTTTCGGAAAGTGGCCAGACTGTGCACGAAGTACGAAACGAGTTGCAAGCTTCCATGGGAAGTGTGGCTTCTATATCTACATAAAAACGGCATGTTCAACCTTCGGACACGATCAGATCACCGGAGTTAATAAAGCACGTGCAAGACATCATTGATACAATTTTTTAAAGGGCACAATCAGACTTGTGGAGTCCGAACTCATTCGATTTCAATCCAGTGGACTAGCATGTGTGTAGCGTTTTTTAACGTGAGACTAATAAACATTCTCAAAGCAGCACCGCTTCTCTGCAGACCGCCATTGCCCGGGTATTATGCAAAATGAATAAGCACCACTTAATTCGCACATGTCATTCGTATTGAAGCCATCATTGCAGGCCAAGGCGATTTTATCAAATAAACATGTAGTGGAACTACTGTTGCATATTGGTACAAATTTTAATTACAATATAGCTACAACTTCGTCAGATAGAGCTCTTTTATTTTGTACGCGCATCCTCGGATATCCTACACACCCTGTTGTACGTGCATGAGGCTGTGGGTCTGTGAGAGCATAATGGTGAAGCAAGACTGAAAGTGGTAAATTGATTTTTTCGTATAATTGAGAAGTTCTTGCTGTGTGAAGTCGACAAAAATATCTATAAATCAGCTGAGAAAAAGAATCTCAGTATGTTAACTTTGTATCCCGTGGAAGAAGTAAGTGCATTCGATTCTTACACAATACATTAAACTGCAGCGTAATTTCACGTCTAATAAAACTCAGAACGTTGACTAAACTAGTAATGCAGATGAGAGTAAAGTTGTGTAAAGAATAATTTGCAAATCCGCTTCTTTCATTTCATGCAAATTTTATTGTTCTTTCTCAGAACACAGAACAACAACAAGAATATATACATCAAGCAATAAATTAGTGGAAAGTCAAATCTCGGGAATCTAATGTGACTAAGGAAGTGTTGTGAATTATGTCTTACAAAATACCATTTTCATATTCTGAAAATACTGGTCATCTCTTAAAACAATAAAGAAAGAGAGAAGACACCAAGCGTTTTGGACTGGAGGGGAATTCACACAAATTCAGTATTATATGTTTTGTTTAGGCATTCGGTTAAGTTGGCGGGTATCTTCACTTTGATTAATTTAGGTTTAAAACGTAAAGAAGGACCATCTTTACAGGCAATGCAAGGTCACATTCGCTTTCTAGGTTCACATTACGTAGTAAATCAAAAGGGCGGAATATTTACTCTTCAATCGAAAAGAGTTGTTTTGAACGAAACGCTCTCGCTTTAGATGGAAAATATGCTCTTTCAAAATGGAATACCGAAGCGTTGGATGTAATTTATTCAAACTTGAAAGAGCTGTTTCTTATTGATTCTTCAAACTTAAAAAGGCGATTTCTCATCTTTTTAGAGTGATTTACAATGCAATATGGCTACTAGTCAACTTTGTTCTCCGCCATTTGTAACTGCGAAAGATATCCAAAGACTCAGCTATGCTGTGAAAGTTATAGCGTTGCGTTTAGTTAAAAATGACAACCGAAAACTTGAGAAAACTTTTCGGTGAGAAAAATATCTCAGAAGACGTCAGGAGTAAGATATGTACAATAAATCTTTGAACATTGTTCTCAGGTACCTGACGAGACGAAAGAAACCATTTTGAAGACGTATTCTCGCTCTTGGACGGCTGGCTGAGGGGTTAAGGCGTTAGCTGGCCGGAAGGTACCAGGTTCAAATCTTCCGAGTTTAAGTTTTTATTACCATTTTCATTGATAAGTACATTTCTTTCTTACTGCTTATAAATAAATGCTCCCTTTTGCATCTTTCTACATTTTTATTGCGTCGTTTTCGCATTCCAAAGATGAATACGTTATTTAAATAGATGAAATTTCACCTAAAAATTATGTCTACGCTCCCATCGAAATGAACTACCATAGATCCCATCTTTTTCTAGCGGAAATTTCTAATCTTTTCTCCGATTCATTCTAAAAGAGTGGTCCCTCTTTCCGGTCTAATCGAGCGGAATTTCGCTCTTTTGATTTAGTGTGTAATTAAAACATTTATTTCAGTAATCGTTAACATATTTTTAATTTTTAGGAATTAAAAGATACTTATTGATATAAGTAATAGAATATTTAGTATTTACATTTTTAGTATTTCGTTTAATTGCTCCGTTTTATATCAATCTCAAATCGACGAAAGAGCTAGTTGAACAATCAAATCCGTAATGATGAAATGCAAAATAGAAATGTCATGACTACATGAGCTTTAACATGACTAAAATACATGAACAAGTATGGAAGTATTTCGACCACTTCAGAAAATATTGGTTACATTTACATCACCTTAACGACATCTGCTTGAAAGCATATATTTATTTTCCTTATGAAATAAAATATGCACCAATTTAGGGCAGTAATGTCTGTACGCTTTGTGTGAAATAAGAATAATTCTTTAATATAATATATTAAAGAAATATTCTTATTTCACACACATATTATGGCATAAACTCTATTGAACATGTACCGAGGATCCGTAGCGTTGGCTTCGCATTAGAAAGATCGTAGATTCGATCATAGCGGCGAGATTTTTCAAGGGTGTTCCTCACTTATACCAGGCTAATGCCGGGATGTTACATTCGGAACTAAGCGCTATGCGACTTCCTTCCCATATTCTCACCCCACCACAATCCTGAACTGAGCCATAGTTACCTTAAGGCCATAAATTAAATTCATATTATTTTGAACGTGTTCGTAGACTATTAATTATAAATAACCTTGTATTATTACTGTATTTACTCAAATATAAGCACTCTGTAAAACATTGGGTTGGGTCAATCCATACGAAATCAACCATTAAAAAAATAATTTGTTGCTAACATATTTTATTTTATTTTTAAACATGCATTTTCTGTTTATGTATGTATCTGGGAGTAAAAAATGACTTCTAAAAAATTACCATTATCACTATGGGTTCTAGCAGCAATTTTGTTTATAAGGATCAGCCGTTTTTGGCGTTTTTAGAGGTTAGCAATAAGTTAAATAACGTTTTTATTTATTAAGATATCAACTTGAAATAAAAACCATCTTATTCTGAATGAAACCATCTACAAATCATGTTATGACCAAAAATGTGTTAAGTTTTAAGGAAATAACCTAAAACTTAACTAGAATTTTTTTTTTATTAGAATAAATTGAAGACTTCAGGGATTTTTTTTTCCAAAGAAGGGATTAAAAAAACAACCTCAATGTGTTTTTATTTCCCTTAGAGATATAATAGAGGACAAGACTTACAAAAAATTTGATACCTTTTAAATGCCTCCTTTAGGTTTTACGGGCCTTCAAATATCGCAATTTGTCCAAAATTGCCTATTTTCAAACAGGTATATCTCAAAAAAGACTGAATCAAAAAATCTTAAATTTTCACAAAATACCCTTCTAGTACCTGGTAATAAACACATAAAATTTCATCTTTGTGTTTCAGTCAGAAGTATTTTGTTTAAATTAAAGAAATAAACAAAAGTACTCAGTACGACGCACATTGACGCAGACGCCTAAAGTGTTAAAACACTGAAAAAAAGTGAATTAGATTAGTGAAAAACACATTGATGAAATTTTGTGTTTATTTACCAGGCACTAGAAGGGTATTTTGTGAAACTTTAAGATTTTTTGGTTCAGTCTTTTTTGAGATATACCTGTTTGAAAATCGGCAATTTTGGACAAATTGCGATATTTGAAGGCCCGTAAAACCTAAAGGAGGCATTTAAAAGGTATCAAAATTTTAGTAAATCTTGTCCTCTATTATATCTTTAAGGAAAAAACACATTAAAGTTGTTTTTTTAATCCTTTCTTTGAAAAAATAAAAAAATCCCTAAAGTCTTCAATGTATTCTAATCAAAACAATTTTTCTAGTTAAGTTTTAGGTTATTTCCTTAAAACTTAACACATTTTTGGTATAACATGATTTATATATGGTTTAATTCAGAATAAGATGGTTTTATTTCAAGTTGATATCTTAATAAATTAAAAAGTTATTTAACTTATTGCTAACCTCTAAAAACGCCAAAAACGGCCGACCCTCATAAACAAAATGGCCTCTAAAAGCCAAAGTGGTAGTAATAAAATTGTAAAATAAATCGTTTTGTACTCCCATGTATATATATAAACAGAAAATGTACTATTAAAAATAAAATAAAATATGTCAGCAACACCCATTGGTTGATTTCATATGGATTGACCCGGTCGGTTTTGAGAATCCGTTTATTATTTCAGAATGTTGGGCGAGGTTTGGAGCCCAGGCCTTGCATTCTATTTCTAGCATTTGTCCGAAAACGTATTATGCAGTTATAAGCGCCCCTCAAGAATTTTAGCCCTACATTGGGGGGGGGGGGGGGGACCGCTTACTTATAATCTGTAATTAGAGTGTATTCTATTCAAGAAGAAAAGTTAAAAGAAATAAGTGTCTAACTAGAAAACAATGAAAACAGGTATAATGCATTTAGGTAGTGGACTTCTATTCCCCAGACTTTGGGGTAAGACGCTACTTCATCTGGCCCGCGCCACACACATGCCTTCTTTGTGGTTCAGTGTTAGCAAGTACTTGACGTTCAAAACCATACAATTCACAGATCTTTTCAACTCCCATGGATCGTAGCTCAGTCGTAAACTGTTTCCTTAATAGAGGAAACTATTTTTAGGAAGAAAAATATATGCTTACGTGTAAAACGAATTTCTTCGTCTCCACGTGACAGATTATCCGCTGTTCACTATGGCCCTTTAGAGCAAATGACTACTTCTTTCACATTCCCAATTTTCCATCTAACGTCGTAGTTATGGCATCTTTCCCCGGTGGATATAATTGCTACAGTGAGTCTATATTTAAGTGCAACAAATATAGGAATATCACGTACATACCATGCCGTTTATGTTTTGAAGATTACAATTATTAACCATTACGCTGTACACACTCCTGCCATCGTTAATGGAGATTACGCATGGTACGGCACGACATGTTTCGGTATATAGTCACTATTTGTTCCGTTATTCAGATTTTCATGGTGGCAAAGTTGTCTGGACTACTGAAATACACTTCACCCTACAAGTATCCCCCATAGAAAATCAAAATCGCATACAGTGAGGTCAGGCGATTTTGCAGGCCGAGGAATGTTTCCTTATATGGAATGAGCTGTTTTGAGGAAAGTAATCGTAGGACATTCATAGAATTCGTGGCAGTATTTGCCAGTTCACATCTTCAAAACATAAATGGCATGGTATTTACGTGATATTACTGTATTTTACTTAAATACGAAGGTAAGTAAAATATAAAGTGCAATTTTGTTAAAACTAATTGTGCTTAATTTATTTCGAAACAGATACTACCCAGAAGTTTTTTGGGGTCTGAAGTCTGTCTGGATGTGAACTATACGTAAAATAGAGTATTTTTGCCAAAAATGATACTAATTTCACAAAAGCTTCTGCGTACGTCCCTGTTTGCGGAAGCACTCTTTCATTATTTTCTAGATGGTTTCCATTTGCAGCTGCACAAATGTTACATCTGATGATTATTTTCTGATTCAATTATCCAGGCGTGTGCGAAGCTAATTGTGCACAAATTCTTCCACTTCGTCATTGGAAAAATGTTTTCCCCTAACGCTTCCCTTAACGGTCCAAACAGAGGATAGGAAAGGCTGTAAGTAGTGGTTATTCCGATTTTTACACTAATTTCATCCACTGTCCCGAAGGAAAGGTCCCGAAGGAAACGATTGAGGATAAGTCACGTTCTGGTCAGGCGTCGAGAAGCAGAACTCCAGGCATGATCGAGCGAGTGCGACAAATGCTGGGACGAGATGGGTGACTGACTACGATTGATAGTGGAGGAATCGGGCATAGGCAAGGACACGGTGCGCACGATCGTCCGCGAAAACCCGAAATTGAAGGTTCAAGAACGCGTGAAAGCGGTTCTACTATTGATTCTAACGAGACCTTTACTGGGAATTTCGAGAAGCTTTGTGAATGTTCCCAGAGTGTGTTGTGAAAAATGGCAATTATTTTGAAGTCCAATAAAGGTAATAGCCCTCTGTTTGACAGTTGTCATCTTCGCCCAGCTTCGGACGGAAATCAGGGTGGTAGACTCAACATTTTTGCACCACACTCAGATGTTTTACTTTCATGAAAGTACTGTATTAACTCTTTCGCCACCAGCAGATATTCCTCCCCTTGTTGTGAGGAGTCAGAATTTGAGGAATTATATAAAAATTTTAAGCATTATTTTTCATTGATTATGGAAAGAAGGCTAACGCCAGATTCATAGTGAATGATATACCTAACAGAAGAAGGCCAAAGCCAGCTTCTATTCAGTTTTAGAATTTCAATATAGCTGACGGCAGCCATTTTGAATTTTTAGCTTCCGTCATATTTCACTTATTGTTGATCATATTTTTGAACCTTCTTATTTTCCATTGCTATTGGTCGGTAATACAGAATGGTACGCAAGTGTACATGCACATAGTAAACAAAATGACTGACGGCAGCCATACTGGATTTTTAACATTCGTCTTTTCAATTATTGTCGTTTATATTTTCAAGCTCTTTTACTTTCCATAGCTCTTAGGCTGTTATACAGAATGGTACACAAGTGTACATGCACATAGTAACAAAAACGGCTGACGGCAGCCATACTGGATTTTTAACATTCGTCTTTTCAGTTATTGTCATTTATATTTTCAAGCTCTTTTACTTTCCATTGCTATTGGGCGGTTATACAGAATGGTACGCAAGTGTACATACACATAGTAAACAAAATGGCCGAAGACAGCCATATTGGATTTTTAACATTCGTCTTTTCAATTGTCGTTTATATTTTCAAGCTCTTTTACTTTCCAGCTATTAGGCTGTTATACAAAATGGTACGCAAGTGTACATGCACATAGTAACAAAAATGACTGACGGCAGCCATACTGTATTGTTAGCATTCATCTTTTCAATTATTGCCGTTTATATTTCAAGCTCTTTTACTTTGCAATGCTATTTGGCGGTTATACAGAATGGTATGCGCCCTCAACTTAAGTAGTTTTTCGGGGGTGCATCCCCTTATTCTTAACCTGAATATCTCTGCGGGACTGCACCGCCAAGGTGTCTATCTGCACCCTTCCACGGTGGGTGGGGGTCCGCCCCCAAAGGGCAAATTTGCCCCATTTATTGTAAACTACTCTTGGTCATACACCTTCATACAAAATTTCGTTTCTCTAGCTTCAGTGGTTTCAAAAATGTTTTTGGGCGGCCATTTTGGATCCAAGTTGACGATTTTTGAACGTTTTCTTATATTGTCGTTACCTAGTTGTGATGATACACCTTCATATAAAATGTAATTTCACTAGGTCGAACGGTGCGGAAAATGGGTTTTTGGGCGACCATTTTGAATCCAAGAAGGCGACTTTTTCAAAATGTAATATTTTCCTAAACTACTCGTGACCTTGATACACATTTATGACAAATATCGTATCTCTAGCTCAAACGGTGTGGAAAGTTAATTTTTTTGTCCGCTATTTTGGATCTAAGATGGCGACTTTTAGAAAACTGGAAAATATTTTCGTCCCAGCGGTTTAGGCTGTGTATTCCATACAACAGTGGGTTTGGCGGCCATTTTGGATCCAAGATGTCTACTTTTTTAAAATGTCGGATTTTTTCATTTGCCTCCTCATGGTTCTACAGTTTCATACCAAATTCGGCGTTTGTAGGTCCAGTTTGGCCTGTGAATTTTGGTGAGTGAGTCAGTCAGTGTCAGTGACCATGAGACTATTATATGGATGGACTCGCTTTGCTTCGCTGGGGGCGCTACCCCAAGGCCTCGTGGGAGCTGCGCTCCAAACTTTGGGGTTTTGGTGGTGGTGGTGGGGGGCTGCGCCCTTCTTTAACGTAACCAGATTCTCTCTGGCGGACTGCGGCTCCATGGTACAAATATACCCCGCACCGGGGAGGCTGCGCCCCCATAGGGGAGGTTGGCCCCATTTCTTGTGACCTACTCATGATGATACACCTTCATACAAAATTTCGTTTGTCTAGCTTCAGTGGTTTAGAAAATGTTTTCTTCGGGTGGCCATTTTGAATTTAAGATGGCGACTTTTTAACATTTTATTTTATTGTCGTGACTTACTCGTGAAGATACACCTTCATATAAAATTTAATTTCTCTAGCTCGAATGATATCGAAAATGATTTTTGGGCGACCATTTTGAATTTAAGATCGCGACTTTTTCAAAATGTTGTAATGTTTTCAGAAACTACTTGCTATTATACATCTTTATGCAAAAGTTCGTATCTGTAGCTCAAACTGTGTGGAAAATGAATTTTCGTGTCCGCCATTTTGGATCCAAGGTGGCGTCTTTGTAGAAATGTAGTAATATTTCGTAACCTGCTAGTGATAGTTTACCTTGAAACGAAACTTCATCTCGATAGCCCCAGCCGTTTAGACTGTGTATTCTATACAACAATGAGTTTGCCGGCCATTTTGGATCCAAGATGGCGACTTTTCAACATTTTGTAATATTTTCCTAAACTATCCTTTTTCATACACCTCCATACCAAATTTCGTTTCTCTAGTTCAAATAATGTGGAAAATGAATTTTATGGGGTCCATCATTTTGGATTCAAGATCTTAGAAAATTTGAAAATATTTTCGTAACCTAGTAGTGATATTGTACCTCCATACCAAATTTCATTTTCAATAGCCCCAGCGATTTAGGCTGTGTATTCTATACAACAATGGGTTTGGCTCCATTTTGGATCCAAGATGGCGACTTTTTCAAAATGTCTCATCTTTTCCTTTACCTACTCATGGTCCTACACCTTCGTACCAAATTTGGTGTTTCTAGCTCCAGTAGTTTGGCCTGCGAATATTGATGATCAGTAAGTCAGTCTGTCAGTGACCATGGGAGAAGAAATTTTTATTTTCTGTCAGAAAATTGGGGGCAATGATCCCCATGCTCTCCGTAACTGTTGGCAATCCTACGACTACGGCAAATGCACTTGTGCTAGCCATGTCCAGAATCAAGCACTTTCCAATACAATTTAAACTTGGAGAAGAGGTTAAGGTTCAGTCTATAGAGATAGGTCTTGGTGTGAGGTCTCCTGTCCTTTTGCTTGAGCATATTATTTCCGGTATATATTAGCCTATCATAAGGATGTTCCATTACGAAACGAGCATGAGTTGAAAAAACTTTGATTGACTCTTTCCTCTGTGTTCTGTTATGCTGTGCAAATTTATTGCATCTGTTTTGTGTTGTCATAATGTCAGATTATTTTCGTCCTTGGCTACACGAACAATACATGGAGAGTGATCCGATAACGGAGCGAGCACTTTATCACGATTCCACACTGCTAATATTGTTGTCAGTTAAAAGGCCAATAAATTATTGCTCAAATAAAATTGATAATCTAAAACAAGACCGGTTCGAGAGCACAGGAAAAATTTCGCTGAGACTGAGATATCTAAAGGCTATAATAGAAATAAAATTCAAATTCAAACCAGGATTTTTTTTTTCATGGGTTGTGTTAATTTTAAAATGCCTGTTCTCAAGTAGAAGAAAGTGGTTTTAATTTTCTAAAAGAAAATCTTCATTTGCCATTCCTTTTTCCTTCCTTATGCTCTCATAGTTGTATTACAAGCAGTGATTCCGCCAGACCCCCCTCATTCTCCAAATCCTCGAGATCACCTCCCTCTCAACTTTAACATTTTTACAGTGAAAAATCAATAGAAACTTTGAAAAACTCCACTTACACCCTCCCAATTTTGACTTTACACCCCCAAAATGAAAATACTAACATAATCCCTAATTACAAGAATTAATTTCTCCTTACGAGGTGACGCAGTGCTTAGATGTTTATTAATGGTAATACGTTCAGCCAAGTATGTATCTCATGTGATCTATATATTTAAAATTGACAAATTCCCGCTTTTGAAGTTTTTAATTTATTGATATAAATTTGACATAATTACGAATATTCGTGTGGCTATTTTATGGTTAATTGTGAGCACGAAAGATAAGAGATGCATTTATTGTTAATATTGTTCAGTTCTTACTGTAATGTTAACAAAATATTTCCTATAAACAAGAAACCTCTTTTTATTCTGAGTTGACAACGCAAGATGCTCAATAGCTTTCTCCGCATGATCGGTTTCAAGTCTGACGTACTGGTATCGCATTACAGTGGCATGCAGGATGGGGCGGATGTAATCCAGATCTGAAATATGATAGATGGACATTAAGATTTGTTCCGAAGTTCTTAGACACATTACATAAATTCAAATATAACTGCGTGCTTGGAGTCTAGACACGCTCACTACCTGCCCATATACTCTCAGCACTATACGGTCACGCACTTAGTTGCTACACAGAAATTCATGTTTATATTTGACTAATCCTCGTATCTTTATTTCTTCACTGTCTGGTCGTGTTCTTATATTTGCCCGTTTTTCTGATGCACCTTGTATTAGCTTTAAAGCTCGATAAAAATATGATCAAATTAAAGTCTACTACTTTAAACCACTTAATTGATCATGTCTTCGAAAATATGCAGAATACACTATTTAACATGGCTATGTTCTTAATAAGCATCCTATGGAAGTCTGCTTGAGAACTGGAGCTAACCTATATGTAGAGCTTGTAGCATTCGCTCTTTTCGTTCTGTATTCCTGATGCACCTTGTTGTTTTGTTTCAACAATATTTTCCATTATATGCAGTTTGTGGCTTTGCTTTCGTTATTGTAATGAAGTATTAGTTTTTAGGTAGATTTCGAAGAAAAATCTACCTATTGAGATCGGTACAATATCTATGTATATATATAAACACGCTAGCGGCCATAATTTTGAAGATATTTGAACCAGTTTTTAATATGTTATTTCTAGCCTTAATAGCTCGATTAAGTTCGTTAATGAGCAAAATCGGTCGCCATCTTGGATCTAAAATGGCCGCCGAACCCATTGCTGTACAGAATACACAGCCTAAGCCGCTGGGGCTATTGAAATCAAATGTGGCATAAAGGTACAACATCACTGTTTGATTACGAAAATGTTACCTAATGAATTCAAAGACGCCATCTTGGATCCAAAATGACGGAAACAAGAAATCTATTTTCCATATCGTTTGAGCTAGATATACGAAATTCGGCATAAAGGTGTATTGTCACAAGTAGTTCAAGAAAATATTATGAAATGTTGAAAAAATTCACCATCTTGGATCCGAAATGGCCGCCGAACCCATTGTTGTATAGAATACACAGCCTAAACGGCTGCAGCTAGACGTATCAAATTTGGTAACACTATACATTATCATTTGTATGTTACTAAAATATTACATGATGTATCCACAGACGCCATCTTGGATCCAAAATGGCGGACCTAAAAATCCATTTTCGACACTGTTTGAGCTAGAGATACGAAATTTGGCAGAAAGGTGCATTATGACGAGTAGTTTAGGGAAATATTACAACATTTGGGAAAAGTCGCCATCTTGGATCCAAAATGATTGCCAAATATCCCATTTTGCACACCGTTTGAGCTGGATAAATGAAATTTTACTTGGTGTGCCATCACAAGTAGATCACGAGAATATAAGAAAACTTTCAAAAAGTCGTCAACTTGGATCCAAAATGGCCGCCCCAAAAAACCAATTTCCAAATCATTGAAGGTAGAGAAACGAAATTTTCTTTGAAGGTGTATGACCAAGAGTAGGTTACAATAAATGGGTCAAACCTCCCCTTTGGAGTCGCAGCCCCCCGTAGGAAGGTGCAGATGGACACCATGGTGGTGTTAAGTGCTGCAGAGAGATTTTGGTTAAGATAAAGGAGGCGTGAGGCGAGGCATTTTGATCATCTGTAATATTATGTAAAAATGGAAAGTGTATATCCTTGTTTATTAAGATTATGTTAATTATTTTCTTCATTCTCCCCCGCCCCTTCTCTAAGGTCGTCCTACCCCATCTTTCTATCTATTTTTTCTTATTATTCTTTAACATTTGGTTTTAAGATTTAATTATTGGAATTTTATTAATTAATATGTTTGTAAATGTGTAGTGAATTTGAGGTATATTTTATTCGATTTGCATATCATAGCTCTGGAAAAACGAAAAGGTACTACGTTGTATTAATGGAAAAGGAAGTAAGTTAAGAATAATTAATTGTTTGTAATTTTTGTCATATATGTTAGCATAGCCAGCGTCAGTAAGTTTGCAAGAGCTGGAAAACAGAATTTGGATGGTTCAGAGAGTATTTTCGGAAGTGAGAGGGTGGAGAAATCCACTGGTGTAACTGTAAATTACTTGTTTTTGCTGTCCCCGTTGTACTTTTCAGCCGCCAGATGAGCCCAGGCCTGGAAAGTATGTCAGGAAGGAAGAGTCGACTGCAAAGAAGTGTAGGAGACGTTTCGGTCAAGTTTAACCCCCCTCACCCCACGGACAGGGAATGCTTCGAGAGATATATAGAAGCAATTTTTGGTAACCGACCCAGTATGTTCTCAGATTTGGTTGGAGTAGCATCTCCGAGAAAGCCCTCTTCGATTTTCAGCGTTCGAGTTTGATTTAAAAAACTTAGAATTTTGAAATGTTAGTTTCGTAAAGATAGGGTCCGGTAGGCGGATAAAGGACAAGAAGACTTCTGTGCAGCGGCATGTAAGTACCCTGTTTCTTGTTTGTATGCGAGAACTGGATGCGATTTCGAGTTATGTAACACTTCTGCGATTTTGTAATTTTTATGATTGGTGTTTGGGGGAATTTTCATATGTACACCCTATCGAAGCTGTTCCATGCACACCGATGAAAGAAGGAAGGATGACCAGTCGATTCCTGTGTGAGTTCCAATATAATCACGCTGGGGAACTTCATGTCCAAAGTCGTGACGTTCCCAAGGCTGATTGATTCGAATCTCACTGGCGTCAAGTTAATGACGAGCGGCAGGAATCGCCCCGAATCGCTTAACGATTCTCCGAATGCAGATGTGTGCGTAAGTTGGTAAGAAGTTCTTCATGAAATTTGGTTTATTTTCTTCAAGGGGTACGTTCAGGTCTCATACCTTAGTCACGTCCTTGTTAAAGGTTCAAGTCCCGTTTTTAAAGTAAGTCAGTTAATTTCATAACTAGAGGAATTAATTTTCTGCGTATCATTGTTAGAATAGACGCCGATATAGTCCAAATAAAACGCCTCTTGCATCCACTCTCCACGAATTTTTGCTTCAGTTATCAAAACCTGTAAATATTCTATAATATATATTCTGCTAATCTTAATTCATTGTGTTTGGTCCATTATTTACGAAAAGCGCCTTTCTTGTCTAAGTATATTATATTATTATTCACAAGTTCTAGTCCCGTGTGGACTGTGGGTTTAAAAGCAGCTCTATCGAAGTATACCTTGCTTCGACTGATCTATCTGGCACAAGATCAATAAACTATTTTTTTCTATAATAAAAAAAGAATTAAGTGAAAAACCAAAATCTTAAAACAGAGCAATAACAGGCGCATCCTCTCAAAAGAACTGAAGTTGGGGGCAGTGCTACGAGCGAAACAAAGCGAGCATATATATGCGTCTTGTGGGGTATCGTTGAACAGCTTTTCATGAATAATCTACAAATCAATAAATAGTTTCTCGATACCTCGCATATAAGGCGAGATTTGAATTTTCGAAAATAAAAAAAGAAGGGATTTGTAGGCCTACCAAAAGGGATTTTTTTTAGAATGACATTAGTTTTGTTCACTTAAACGTAAATGTATCTCTAACGATATATTGCATTAGCATTATTCTTAATATTGAACGTTTTATTACCCTTTGATAAAATGGATTATTTTGTAGTGATACTGTGACGCAATAATATTTAATTACTTACAACTTATTATTTGTTCATGTGGATCATGTAGTTTTGGGCATCAGAGAGTTTATTATGCACTAGCTGATTTGCCCGCCCGTTGGTGAGTGGCGAATAAAATATGTTGCCACACCTCCATGCCGATGGGCGCTGAATTTGGACTTAAACGACATCGAGAGTGTTACCGACCTCAGCGACCTCGAAAACTATGGATTCGACACTAGTATAAGTCGTTTTCTATTATTTTTACATGTTACAGCTTCCCACCCCCACCCCTCCTTAGGGGTTGTGTTACTAAAGATAGCAGTTGTTAATGAATTGATAGTCATACAAGATTTGACCACTTGGAGGTAGTCAACCCGTCGAACAACATTGTAGTGTGGGTTGCCGCGTGCTTTTAATTTTCCGTTGTTGTTACCACCGCCATTGGAATTTAATGGACAATTAGATGGTGTATTATCTCTGAAGATAATAATTTTAGAATCAAAGTGATAAGATAACTTCCCAGTCCGGTCCAGTGTCTGATCATGTAAATCATTCCAATCGGTAAAGCACTTTTTGTATGATACTCACGCACACATAGTTACTTTTATAAAGAGAGATTTGTTAGTGAACAATCGGAATCCAAAATAACGTCATTAGAAGATAGTGTAGTTCTTGTTAGGTAATACCGGTCAGGGTTGAACTGTTTCAGACCCTATTCGAAGAAAAATCATAGACAATTCCATACGTAAACTGAAAGTGACGTGTTTGTATCTGAGCGATTCCACGCGTCACGTATTTACATTTACAATACACTTTTCGACTTTAATTGACTTATAACTTCTGTTATAATTGCAACAAAGGCGATTTCAGCACACCGTGGGATAGAGGAGACATTGAAGAATATGTTCCCGGCGAAAGATCACGAAATCAATGAGAATACTATATATTATTTAATGTTAAAGTTGTCGCCACGTACTGACATTTTTGCAGCCCGCACTTACACTCTGACATAATTCCCCCCCCAAAAATAATCAAGAAACCACATTCAAGATCAATGTGTTAAATTTAATTTCCATAAATAAAAAAATCCAGAATATATTAATATAAGAAGAGTATAGGAGGAAAAACAGCGTCACGCACTGACATCTGTGAATTATTAGATGAATTTACCTGGTAAGCATTGCTTTATTTTTGTACATTCTGACAGAAATAAACTAACTGACTCAATTACAGATCCTTGATAAAATATCACTATAAAATATAATGCGTGACCAAAATGTTTATGTTCCAAAATTTAAAATTTAAAATCAGTATAAGAGCGATTCTACGAATAAGTGAAGCCCTGTAGTAAAAAGTCAAACATACAGTGAACATTTCGTATATTACTACAATCAGATCTTGGAAGGTACCCAGAGCCGCAAGTACGGGAGAGCAAAAGGTGCATGTGCCTCCCAGGGATTCTGCCATTATTTTCAGTTTGGGGTGTAAAGCAAAAAATGGAGGGTGTAAGTGAAGTTTTGCACAGTTTCTATCGTTTCCGACCGTAATTTTTTTAAGTCGAAGGTGCGCTCGAGAATTTAGAGGTGACATCCCCCACATGGGAGTCTGAGAGAATCACGCCTCCAAACACCGGACTGGATGCGGCAAATGAAGACAAGGAAGGGGCGCCAAAATCGGATATTGCTACCCTTGCAAAAATAGAAGCTCCAGCCCTGGGTATACGATGTGTGTTTACTAAAAACACTTTAACAACTCGTACAAATTCCAAGTGAGCTTCTGTTGTTGGATTACTAAAAAATTAAAAAAATCTACGATGTTACTAATTCAAATTATGTGTTATACCGTAGAACTAAAAATGTTGGAATGCAAAATTAAAAATATATACATATTAAGTTTTTTCTTTTATATATTGACATAAATGAATGACCTATTTCTGTCTAGTCTTATTTACGGCCTGGCAAGTATTATAATTTAAACTCGATTGTATTATCATGTCAGTATGTTAGGTTCTTTTTATCTTCCTATATGTTGTTACTACCTACAACTTGATCTTGTTTTAATGAAGATAAAACTTCAAACATTCTCCTATTAAGTAGTACATTAAAGAGTTTTGTTGGGCCCATGCTTTCAGAGAGTCTCGGAAATGTATATCAAAGTGTAAGTGGTGGTTATGAAAATGTCAGTGCGTGTCGGCAACATTAATATTATTTAATAAATTGTATTTTTATTATAAACGTGTTATTTAATCGAGAACGTGATCCTCAGTACTTCTGCTAGCATGTCATATGTCCAATTAGCACTTTTTGAACCTCCCTTAGATATACCGCAATTACAGTCGAAAAGTATATTATGAAAGTCAGTTTGTGACGCGTGGTATTGCTCGTTAGTGTTTTACACAAAATTTATTGTAATTAGGACAAACTTTTGAAATACTTTTTGTTTAGCATTTGATTCTAATGGACCACATGAAAGCACTTTACTTTTCACCAAATATTCTGCAGCAGGTATACAGTACTTTTCATAGTACATTGGAAGTAGCTCAGTCACCATAATCTGAGAGCGTCACGCACTGACGATACTATATTAATGATTTACACAAGATCTATTGTGATTAGAAAAATAGTTCCAAATACATTTTGTTCAGCATTTGACCCTAAAACTCCATACAAAAGCTATTACTTTTTATCAAGTATTCTGCAGTGTATAGTACTTTTTATATGTGGAGCGTCACGCACTAACATAATTATGTAGTCGATTTTTATAATAGTTGGTAGGGCGTGAGGACGATTATTAACAAACAAACCAATAGTTTATACGAATATAGAAAAGAACAAAATTTAATTTACCATTTTTAAAACTTTAAATTCTTACATTTTTACCTGAATAATTAACTGTTAGAATGAAGTAAAATTGTAGCTATTTTCGTGAATTTTTAAATAACTCCAAAACAGAAGCTAATTACGCCATTGTACTAATGACTTTTTTATTTCTTTATGTAAACATGAATTGTATACCTTCTAAGAATCGATTGCGCTAATTAAAATAAACACACGATACGTTTCAATTTTTACCATCTGGTATGATATATTCGTGGAATTGCTCATCTCTATATATGATTTTAGGGAGCTTCTGTCATTCCAGGGCGTTTTAACTCTTTCTTCTTGTTATTACTTGGTGTTTACGCATAACCACCGCCTAATTTTTGGTACTTTATTATTGTTTATTGTGATCTTATAATAACTCATCGGAATTTAAAATCACCCATTAAAAGTCCTCAAAGGGAAAGGGTTGCAGAACATAAGATACTTTAAAGAGTATTTAAGGAGTTTCCTGGTTGGAACCTTATTGAAATCTGCGTCAATTGTTTTAATTCGTTACCTCTTTAACTTAATTACCCATCCGTTAGAGAAAGGATTGATGTGACAAGAAAACTGGGAGAAACAGTGTGTTTAATCGGGATTCGGTTTTAAGGTGGTCACGCTTCTGTTGATTCATTTCGCCCTGTAGCTTTTGACATCAGCGAAGATATCACATATAACTTAAACAGGGTGTCCATGAAATAAGGGCGCTAACTTTGGGAGGTGATTATTTACATCGATACAAGAATAAAGTTTTTTAAAAAGAAATTTCGAGGAGTGCACAGTTCCGGAGCTACAGAAGCTCAGAGTTACGGCAACATCGTAACAGTCGTCGTCATAGCTCGACACAGTGCTCTAAAAGCGGTGTCGACTTAGCAAATCACAACAGAAATAGTACCCAATATACCTATTTAAGCTATGTTTATGATTGACAGATGCAGCTTAAAGGGGATTTCTGGTCTTTTTCTAAAATGATTACTTTGCGATTCTTGTCTATGTGGAACCTCTTTAAGTTTGCACTATTATTTCAGGGACACACTGTATAAGACAAGGCGAGAAACTGAAAAGGGAACTTTTTCGTTCGTAAAGTAGTTGTTTTTTATATCTGGCAGTAGACTGTAAACATCATAAAACATAATTGACCCTATGAAAAAGAAAATGAGAAGAAGACGCCGAAGATGGATTCTTTAGTTCGAATATGCATTGTCTGGAATAAGTTACTGTCATTGACAGTGCTTCATTTGTGCGACCTATTTTCCTTCTTTTAGAAAAGTTGAGATGGAGTTATGTATATATTAAAGCTCTTTTTTCTTTATATTTTGTAATATTTCTTGCACTATACTTTCAGCTAAAGCGAAACAAATAACTTGAATACGCACGTAAATAAGAATAGCGTTACTAGGTAGCTCTTTTAAAATTACATCTGTGAAACATAAAGCGCTTTTGTTGATATCTTTCTTTCTGAACAGTTTATTTTCTAATGGTTGTTTCTCTTTAACATTTGTGCATAAAGAACTAATGAAGGATCACTCCTCTTTTATGTGCATAGGAACAGGGGGATGTGTACAGGCACTTTAATCAAGGCAGTGAGAGAGTTGGATGGAAGCCAAAGTCGATACTTCATGTAATGTAGGTTATATTTGTCATCGACTTTTATTTCTGATCAGAGTAGCTTCCAAATCTCTCATGTCTGCAGTCTCTTTGATGCGCAGACAGACATAAACATCACGTGCGAACATACCTGCCTCGACCGAGAGTCTGAAAGGCATAAAGGTTCTGTTCAATTTTGTACTTGACAAGTAAAATAAGCGGTAAGCACAACGATGCGATTAGCATGAGAGTAAAAAATTGCAAAACATTTTTCATGCTACGTTAGATTTAATATTTCAGTATATATATATATCATATTCAGCCGTTCTCTATCCACTTCTGGATGAAGAGCTTCCAGCTCTTCCCTTTCCTTTCCACACATCTCTGTCTGCTACTATCCTCATCCATGTAGCTCCTGAAAAACACTTGATTTCATCTACCCATCTTGCATTTGGACGTCGTCTTGGTCGTTTCTTTTCTCTGAAAATCCAGTGTGGTACGTTCGTCGTCTATCTTCCATCTGTTCGTCTAGCTATGTGCCCGGCCCATCTCCTCTTCATCTTCTTCGCAGTCTTGATTATACCTTCTACCTTTGTTTGTGCGCGAATCCATTAATTTGTCTTCCTATCCCTTCTAGTTATTCCTAGCAAGCATCTCCATTCCTCTTGTGTGACTCATAATCTTTGAGTCGTTTTCGCATTCAGTGTCCAAGCTTCACAGTCATATGTCATTACAGGTAACACACAATGGTTACGCTTAAGTCACATTGGTAGTTTGCTTTTGAAAATAAAATGTAGTCTTCTAAACGAGCTCCACCCCATTTTACATCTTCTATTTATTTCATCCGTCAACTTGACATTCGATGTTTTGAGCTGCTCTAGGTAAACATACTCATAAACTATGCCTATTGTCTCTCCGTGAATCTTTATTCCTTCTTATCAGCATGTTGATTGTATATTACTTTTGTTTTATTTAAATTTATTTTAAGTCCTATTTTCGAACTCTCATTACACAGCTCTTCCATTCTGGTTTGTAGTTCTTCTGCACTTAAACCAAACATGATTATATCATCAGCGAGTCCTAAATGATTAAGGTAATCGCAATAGATTTTTATTTCAACTTCATCCCGGTTTAAATTTTGGAACACTCTCTCCAGCACCGGTGGAAATAGTTTTGAAAAAATTGAGTCTTTTAAATTTTTCACTTTCTTGATATAATCTAATGACAGATATGGCAGTGGAATAAATGTTTCGTAGTAACTTGACGTATTCACTTTCGATACCTTGATGTTCAAGCGATTTAATTACTGCTGCGAAGGAGACCGAATCGAAAACTTTTTCAAAATCTATGAATCCCAGATATAGTGGAAGTTCATATTCATTAGTCCTTTCCATAACTTCATTCAGTGATTGTATATGGTCCATTGTGCTAAGTCGAGGCTCCCGGAATACACTCCCGTTAGAGTATCCCGGGGGCATCGGCTAAATCCATTACTAAATCTGACTTGTTTCCTTCAGTGTTAAAATCGCTGCAGCAACAGACGTTCGTCATATGATTCTATCCTGAACAAGATCAAGCCAGTTTTCATCACAGACATCTAATTCTCGTATTTATCTTCTAATTTTATCCTCCCACCGTCATCTCGGTCTTCCTAACGGTCTCTTTCCCTCCTGTTTACCAACCAATCTTCGTTTCTGCCTCATCCGAACTACATGGCCTGGCCATCTTAGTCGTCGCGATTTCATTGTTCTTACAATATCGGGTGAATCGTAAAGTTCGTGAAGTTCTTCATTATGCAATCTGCTCAATTCTCCAGTCATCTCGTCCCGATTCGACCCCTATATCTTCGCCATGCTAGAGTCTTACTCCAACTTTCTCAACCATAAAGTATTACCGGCAGAATCACCGTTCTTTAAATTTTCTATTTCAACTTCCTTGATATTAATCGCGATGTTAGAAGTTTTGGACTGAATAGAAACATGCGTTGTCCGATACAGAGCGACTTTTTATTCTTCCGTAAACTCGTTTTCGCTTGCTATGCTCCCAAGTTTCTTTACTTTCTCTTTGACCTCATCTCTAACTATTGTGTCTTTATTTTCTTCATTCCTGTGTTTCGGTTTGTTATCATGTATTTTGTTTTATCTCTGTTTACCTGAAGACCTATCTCATTGCATGCTTCTTCTAAGACATCGGTGCTACTTTGTAGTGCATCTACCAGGTGTGTAAATATGAAACCGAAATTTGTGCATAGACGGCGTAAGCTGTCACTGTGGTTACCGTAAAACTGCGCCCTTGGCGCCACTTGCTTGTTTTCACTGCTGATAACGATTTGCAACTCACAACTAGACAAGTTTCATGTCATAGTGTAGTGTTTAATAGCGTTGAACATGGCGCAATTTGTACCTGTTAACTACGATGTGCGGACAGCATTGATTTTTTGTTACCATTTGAAGAAAATTGCTGCAGAATCGCATCGCATGCTTGTCGAAGCTTACGGTGATCATGCTCTTGGTAAGTCACAGTGCCATGCGTGGTTTACAAAATTTAAAAGTGGCGATTTTGATGTGAGAAACGAAGAATGTGGAAGACCACCGAAAAAGTTTGCAGACAGCGAATTGCAAGCTTTGTTGGATGAGGATGACGCTCAAACGCAACAACTCGCGGATCAATTAAATGTGACACGACAAGTAATTTCAATACGTTTAAAAGCCATGGGCAAGATTTAGAAGGTGGGAAAATGGGTTCCACATGCATTGACTGAACGACAGCAGGAAAACTGAAAAACCACTTGCGAAATTCTGCTCGCCAGGTACAAAAGGAAATCATTTCTCCATCGAATTGTGACTGGTGACGAAAAGTGGATCTATTTCGAGAATCCTAAGCGTAAAAGATCATGAGAACCGGCGACATAGAGTGGAAGACCAAATCGCTTTAGACGGAAGACAATGCTTTGTGTTTGGTGGGATCAGAAGGGAGTGATCTATTATGAACTGCTGAAACCTGGCGAAACCGTTAATACCCAACGTTACCGGCAACAAATGATCGATTTGCATCAAGCTTGGCGTGAAAAACGACCAGAATATGACCAAAGACAACATAAAGCGATTGTGCTTCACGATAATGCACCCTCCCATACAGCAAAACCGGTCAAGGAAACGATTCCGACGTTTGGTTGGGAAATCCTTCCGCATGCGGCTTACTCACCAGACTTGGCGCCTTCCGATTTTCACTTATTTGCATCCATGAGTCACGCACTTGCTGACCAGCGCTTCACATCTTACGAAAATGGCTTGATGACTGGTTTGCAGCACAAGAGGCACAGTTCTTTGGTTTGGCATCCACACATTGCCGGAACGATGGCAGAAATGTATCGCTAGCGATGGCCAATACTTCGAATAAGATAGTTCTTAGCATTGTCATCCAATCATTGTGTCTTTTCTGTACATAAATTCCGGTTTCATATTTACGCACTTGGTATATCGTCCGCTATTAAATATACGTCATCCGCGCTTACGAACAGTTGATTCAAGCCATTCAATGTTCATCTGAATCGCTTATTCTAACGCAAAGTTAAACAGTAATGGTGTCGAGGCATCACCTTGTTTCAATCCGTTGCGAATCTTGAAATTATCTAACATATTATTTAATACCTATCCGTGCTCTGCGTATGGGGTCACGGAGACACATCCTCAGTATTTGAACAAGTTTATTTGGGAATTTCAAGTTGTACCATGATATTGTATAGTTTCTTCCTTTTGATAGAGCCATATGCTTTCTTTAAATCAATGAATAACTGTGAACAATGCTACTGTATTCCCATTTCTTCTCTAAGCTTTGTCCCAAAGCGAAAATCTGGTCCCAGCGTGGATCTATTTCTTCCAAATTCACATAGGTATTCTCCGATTATTTCATCTACGTATACGCTTAGGCGAGTTAGCAGGATATTACTCAATACTTTGTAACATGTTGGGAGTATTGAGATTCCGTGGTAATTATTACAGTCGAACTATAACCTGTTAAGTTGTAGGCTAGTCAACAATAAAAGTTGCCGTTGATTTTCTGTAAGCAGAGTTGGATATAACTATATCCCTCTTGGAGAAATGGCAGTAATTTGAATTACGCCGTTTTGTAAACTTAATACATCGATTGTGGTGTATGTTCTTTATTATTTCACGCTACATAAAGCACACAAAATTAAGTAAACACATTTTTGTAAATAAATGTATAAAATCTGGGAAATTCCATGTATTCCTTATAGGCGTAACTTACTAAAGCGTGAACGGAGTGCAGATTAAGAAGTTTACAAAGGACATAACTCCAAGTACCGCCATTTTTCCCCAAGTGGGATATAGTTATAATCACAACGTACATGGCAGTATTTAGAGGGTCCTTTCGGAAGTCTACAGACCCATTTTGGATGGCAGAAATGTGATATACCATCAATGAGAAACTTTCTCGTGCTCTCCTGAATAATAGCTAAAACTGAGATATGCCTTTTCGTGATCGGAACGACAATATGCTCAGCTCGTACTTTTCGGTCTCGCGTACCGCAACCTGAAGAATGCCCATTTTGTATAACGGTCATACTTGTCTACGGTTTCTATCCTCCTGGGTATTTAAGCATTAAAAATCTTGGTCGTTCTGAGTTTTAGATGCCTAGGGGCCATAAATAAAGTTAAACTAAAAGCATTGAAAATACTGAGTAAATGGGCGCCAAACTCATGAAAATAAGGACTTAAAATTTAGGGCTAGCAATATTGAAATAGACAAAAGTTACGAACGGCGTGAAATACAAGATTTGAGCATCTAAAACTTTGACAAATGTTGGTAGTTTGTCAGAAAATAAAAAGTTATTTTCTTGAATCTCGCCTTAATAAACACGGTGACAAGTCATATAGAGATAAATACGTCGTATCGTGGGGTGCAGTAACGCAGTGAGTCAGATCTCCTAGTGTTGGTCGTTTTCATAGCAAAACGGACTGGTTATTAAGATGTGATTCATACTTGTTAAATAGTGGGGAAATACTCATAATAGGCTTATTATGCATAAGGATAGGCACTATATACTAAAAGACGGAAAAATATTGAAATAAGCTTTGCTCTAAGAACGTTTAACTAAATTCGTGACTTATCGCTCATTAACAAACGACCCACAAGTTTATCGCTCATTAACAAACGTTCGCCATTAGATTCTATCTTTGGCAAGATCAAACCAGTTTTCTTCAGAAACACTAACCTCTTGAGGATCTCTTTTAATACTGTCCTCCATCTTGGTGTTCCTAACAGTCTGTTTCCTTCTGGCTTCCCAACCACGATGCAATATACGAGTAATCTTCGTTTCTCTTGCGTCCAAACTACGTGACCTACGCATCTTAACTCGTGACTTCATTATTCGTATAATATCTGAAAAATTGTCTGTGGAGTTCATTATGCAGACTTCACTATGCTTCAGTCATCTCATCACCGTTCGAACACTCTTAATTAACGGTAATATTCCAGGGTCGTACTCCTCCTTTTGAAGCCATAAATTATTACTTACAGAATAATCGTTCTGTATACTTTTAGTTTCAACTTTCTCAATATTAATCACGAAGTTAGGATCTTTTGGACAGAATAGGAAAAAACAAACTGTAAAACTGTGATCAAATGCTTTTTAATAAAATCTTTAACATTAAGGAATAGGCATTTTCATAACATCCGAAGTCTGTTCTTAACGCTTAACTTTGCATTTCAACTTTATTGTTAGAAACCTATTGTTTATCTCCACTGGAGTCTGTGCGTACGACCCTAAACCAAAGGCGCAATGATCGCACAAGGACAAATCACGACCAAGGAATTCTACCTTGCTGCTTTCCGTCGCCTACAAGATCCTATTATCGAGCCGCCGTAACTCAGTTGTAGAGCATTGGTGTAGCATTCGGGAGGTCGTGAGTTCGACTTAGGTTTTTCCGGGGTTTTCCTTAGTCATACCAAGCAAATGCCGGGATAGCACCTTCAAAATAGGACCTGACCGACGCCTTCCCGAATCGTTTCCCCTTTCCTATCCCGGCCTGAGCCTTAGATGCCTAAAAGCCTTAAGTAAAATTGAAATTCAAAATGCTGTTAGACGCAAGAGACCTCTGCTCTGGGCAGCTAGTGCATTCATCCGAACTCTCCAGCCCTCTACTGAACGCTTCCCATTTGGGAGCTTCTAGCGAAGCACGGTATTGCATATGTCAGCTGCTTTCTTACGTTCCGTTCGACCTTTGAATTTGAATTTTATTTATGGCCTTTAGGCATCTCAGGCTAGAGTAGGGTGGGGGAGAGGATATTGGAATATTCTATGCCAAGGCCTAGTTTGTAGGAACCATCCCGGCATTTCCAAGGTTTGACTCAGGATAAAACCTGGAAAAAGATCTCAGTGAGGACCTGCGACCGCTGGGATCGTTCAGAGGACCTTCCGATTGGTAACCCAATGTTCTACCAACAGAGCTACTTCCGGTGGGTCCGTGCTACTTTTCGCTCTTTCCCTAATTCAAGATGCAACTTAGAGGGAACAGATTTCAGGACGCAGAATAGCCCTAGATCAAGACCAATGCAACGAAGCGCATGCAGAAGATCTTGAATTAGGAGTTGGAAGAATGCTTCCGACAGTAGATGCACCGCTGGAAGAGTTATGTCAACTCAGAAAGGGCCTATTTCGAAGAAGACTGGGTTTCGAACTCCGCTGGTAAGCTAGATTCATTTTCTGGCCTAAGTTCGGATACTTTGTGATCAGACCTTGTATTCGTCAGTCCGCAAAGAAGATTCTTCCTTGTTAATATCTCTTTTGCCATTGTTACTTTCGCCTTTATTTCTTTTTCACTATTCGCATTCTGTTTTAATGCTTACCAGTTTGAGCTTTTTTTTTTTTTTGGTTACAATTGAATTGAATTGAATTTTTATTTACGGCCTTTAGGCATCTAACATGTAAGGCTCAGGATAGGGGAAGGGAAAGGATTCGGGAAGGCCTATGTTGAAGATACCACCCCGGCATTTGCCTGGAGTGACTGAGGAAAAACCTCAGTCAGGATGTCCGGCCGCTGGGATCGAACCTTTTCTGTTCCAACTTTGCTAAGTTTCATTTGTTCCAGTCACCATTAGTTTTGTTTTCTTTACGCTTATCTTCATTCCATGTTCGTGACGTGGTCATTTTAGCGTTTTTTTTATATTGTTTAATGGTTTCATTATTGGCAATCAAATCATATAATATCTGCAAATATGAAACTTTGACTTCTTTTCTTCTAACCTTAACTCCTCCGTCGTTCTTAGAGCATTTGTTTATCTTTTACGTATAATTATATTAAGTGAGGCAGTTTGTCGATGGCAGTTAGTTTCTTTTGTGAAGTCTTCTGCTATTTCATTATTAATTTATTTTGAATAGTTTTTTCAAGGTGCTTTGAACTCTGTTTTCAGCTTTAAACGCAAGCAATTGTATATCAGTGCAAGTAGAAACGTAATAAATCTGTAAGATTTTCAACTTCAAAAGTTATCACTACTTGCACATTCGTATGCGTACAAAGTTTGAATATTGCCTTGCCTTAAAATTGCTTCAGGAATTGGAAATCCTATGTTTAGCATCACGTTTTCAATGTCGCCTTTTTTCTTTCTTTCTTCTTTTTTTTTTTTACTGTATTTGTATTGTCATGGTTTGGTAGAAGAGTGAGCCCCAGAAACGAAGAAAAAAGAGAACATTGTGTAATAGATCGATGTTAGAAAAGCGAATGAAATGTGGGCTTGAGTTAGGGAAAATGTGTCTTGTAATTGAATTCACGGTCTTTTTAGGAACGAGGTACATGCTCGATTCTGCTCAGTGAACAAGAAAATAACCCTTTTTGTCTAAGGAAGGTTGGATGGTTAAAATCTTGTAGAGTGAAAATATTAAATGTTTGATTCTTTTTCAGAAACGTTAAGTGAAGGACATGGGAAATCGGTAAAAACTAGTTTCGAATTCCTTGTTTTAAATGAAAGCTTACACACATGTGGTCATTCTGTCTTTAACTTTCAAAATTATCCGTTGAAGAGCTATGGAAGCCTAGTTAAAGGGAGTCAAGTGAAACTTGGCTGAAGCCTTTAAAGAAAAAAAGCA
Organism: Lepisma saccharinum; assembly: GCA_022664845.1. Taxonomy (NCBI): domain Eukaryota; kingdom Metazoa; phylum Arthropoda; class Insecta; order Zygentoma; family Lepismatidae; genus Lepisma; species Lepisma saccharinum. Next base: position 50,561 of record JAGDQP010004897.1, on the reverse strand, counting down.
ATGACATTGAAATGAATTTATGGACTTTTGGCGTCCCAGACCAGGATAGGATGGGGGGAGAGGATGTTGGAAGGTGTGTACAAAATGTGTATTTTTTACCATTTCATCAAATGATGTCACTTTTTCATTTTTGTCCTGGAATGAGATACTGCAGAACTCTAACTATATATTTTGAATTTAATTTTTAAGGCGGTTAAGCAACTTTGGCTCAGGCCGGATGAATGATGATTGGTGGAATGAATAAAGGGGGAGGAAACGGGACAACCCCGAGAAAACCCACTCACACGGTGTTTGTCCACCACATGACTAATTTTAGGTAAATGCGACTAATTATTTGTTCAGTGGTGATTACCAAAAACATATGGTCCGCTGTATTTCAACCAAACAGTTGGTTTTCATTCTTACTGTGTACCGACGCAAACTTTTTTCGAAAATATTAATGTGATCAGACTTGGGGGAGGAACGAGTTCATAGAGGACGTTCCCGGTTACTATATTCCATTTTTTAGTATATTTTCGTTGGAATTAGCTCCTTTTAAAAGTAATGGAACGTGAACGTATTCAAGGTATTTTAGTGAGTAATAAGTAAACGTTCCCTTTTAAGAGGAAACATAACCAAAATAATTTCTATTGTGATGTGCTTCATGTAACACTTATTCTTTGCGAGTGTACATAAATTTCATTTTGGTTAATACTAGAATTATTTTTCCAACGAAGAAAACAATGCTATGATAGACTTACATGATTCACCATTATTAGCCATTAACTCATGACTAGAGCATAAAACCGGGTCACTTATGGTGACCCGATCTCGGAATTGTAATTAACGGAATTTCGAAGCCGTATTTTTTGTGCTCTGGGGGTAGCATCTTCGGTCCTGGTCACCCCTGAAAGAAACACTGTTCAAACGCAAGGGTATAATTAAAAATTTTGCTTTGTTCTCCGGGCTACCGGGTCTAAATCGGGTCACCGGGTTAGTCTGGGTCTGAAGCCTAGAGCCGGTGACCCTGTCCAAAACGACCCGATTGACTCAGTGACCCATTTCAGCTCTGGTCATGTATGTACACCGTCTTTTGACCCTTCTTCTTCTTCTTATTATTATTATTATTATTATCTGAACGTAATACGTTACTTTTTCAATTCAAGACTGAAGTGAACTGGAAGGTTCTTGTCAATGATAAGGAACTGTACTTTGAACGAGTTCCGTTTTTTTTATTAACCTCTCCATAACTGGATGTAGTAAAATAATAAAAAAATCATTATGGAAACCTGCATATAAAGTGAAGAGCGAACGTCAATGGATTTGTAGATTTTTTTTTAACCCACTGCGAGGAAGCCGGGGAAAAGAAAACTGGACCGAAATTCGGTGAACAGTTGTTTAGTTGACAGGGGGAAGGGAAGAGATGGGAGAAGTGCCTCTAAGCTATATATCTCCCAAGATCCCTTCCGTCCTTTCAAACCACAAATTATTCTTTTGGACCCTTCTTGTAATTTTTCCACGAAAGATGGAAAAGTCATCAAAATCAAGGAAAAGTCAAGGAATCCAGTCATCAAAACCTTAGGCGAGTGAGATTTCGACTTTATAACAGATCCGTCTCTTGGTCGGTTGACGGTTGAAAAGAAACTGTGGAACTGTAACCCTGGTTGTTAAGGTTTCGAAGCAAGTCTTTACATAATAACCCAAGACACCCCATGTCGTCATCACGGTAACTCATAATCAGAGGGTTTGATAAACTAGTGCTGGATGATTGACGACATGGCGCCTGTTACTCTTCGTGCAGTATCACAGAAGAGCAATTTGTCGCCATTGTCATTAGCTATGGTAGTGTGTCTATGCAATACTGCATGACAAGCTGCATTATTGTAAGCTTCACTACGAGTAGACTCTACGAAATCTGACTGAGGAATAAAAAAGCGACATTTATGCGATTCTTTCAACTACATCTTGACCGCTATTGTTAGGAGAGCGACAATTTCTTGCTCTGCATTGTAACAGAACACCAGTGAAACTAATGTGCCCTGCGAGCTTGCAGTGGGAAGATATTTGATCACCACCACCCAAGAAGAGCAAACAGCAAACCAGTGCGAAAAAATGTTATGGTGACACCGTTCTTCGATCACTGGGGAATTCCGGAGCAGGACGTTTGGATGCAAAACCGTTTATCTAAATAGGTTAACTTACCTTAATAGGTTATATGGTATTTCATGTTATAAGGTCCAAATGTTTAGGCACTAAATAACATGAAAATAGGCACTAAATCACAAAAATAGACAAGAAATTTCGAAGGCCAAAAAATGCAACTGAACTTGCAAAACTTCAACAAATTATTTGGCGAAAACTAGATTAACACCTTGACCACAGCAAATTTTCTGCACATCACGCAGAACTTGTCTCTACCGATTGAAAAAAAAAATGGAAAAGGAACAGTTTGTAGAAAGTTATTTCAGATTTCATAAAAATAGGCATTTGTAGGCGCTATACATTGAAATAGGTAGATTAGGCAAAGTTAAAGTTGCTGTAGGCAGCCTATGACCCCCGAAAACGAGCTTCTGTCAAGTTATAATATATCTAACGTAAAGGAATAGGCATTTTGCATATTCATAACTTCATTCCTATTCATAACATTGCATTACTGCTCATTACTACGTATTTGCAGCAGAGATATTGGAAAGGAATCAATAGTGAAACAAGAACTAAAAAGTGAAATCTAATATAGATATTGGATAATTTATTTTGTCTTATGTTATATTCACTATTACATTAAGTATTCAATAATGTCAATAGTTTCAAGATTTGTTACAATACGGCGAATTTTTTCATCCTCCATAATATATTTCCTTCCTTTCTTGGGCGGCTCTTCCCCTCAAAGCATTGCCTCGTACACTAAGTCCCGCTTTTTGGGGGTCCTCCGAAGTTCATCTATAAATCGCCCAATCATCTCGTTCCTTTACGTTAGAGATACTATAAAGATAACAGAAGTTTATTTTGGGGTGTCATAGGCTGCCTACAGCAAATTTTATTTTGCCTATTCTATCAATTTCAATGTATATATGCCTCCTATAAATGCCTTTTTTTTTATGAAATCTGAAATAACTTTTTACAATTTGTTCCGTCCCCATTTCTTTTCAACCGGTAGAGACAAGTTCTGCGTGATGTGCAGAAACTTTGCTGTGTTCAAGGTGTTAGTCTAGTTTTTGCCAAATTATTTGTGGAAGTTTTACAAGTTTAGTTGCATTTTTGACCTATTTGAAATTTCTAGTTCCTATTTTTGTGACTTCGATGCCTATTTTCATGTTATTTAGTACCTAAACATTTGGGCTCTAGTTATGAAATATAACATATGTAGGTAGGTTTGATAAATGGTCTATTTTGATAAATGATTTTGCGTCCAAACATCTCGCGTCTAAACGGCCTTGCACCCAAACGTTATTGACCCTGGAATCCTTAGAGCAAAGTGCGACCATCAATGCTGATCGATACATCACCACTCGTGCATCGTCGCGGAAGATCAAGATACGTGGTTCCCTGAAAGGAGCATTGTCCACCTTCACGATAACGCTAGACCCGACACAGCCAACAGTAGGCAATGCAGTCTGTAAATTCAGTTGGGAGGTCGTGGTTCATTTTAACGTACAGCTATTTTCCCATACTATTTTGATGCATTTGGGTAGTTGAAGGAAAGTGAAGAGACCCCCCCCCCCCTCCACACACACACTTTCAGTAGGACAAAAAAGACCAGGACAGGTTGAATAGAATGAAAATACGGTCTGTCGAACCTGGGGCGTATCTAAAACGCAGCCCACCGTTTTCTAACAGTCGTAGCGGACACATCTGAGGAAGCGAGATTCTCCTGAACAAGATGTGTAGCGTAGCTAGAGCTAATACCATGTTTTACTGAAGAAACAATAAACAGGATAGACTTCGGTACGGATCGTACACCAACTCAACGCATGACAAATATAACAGTAAAACTATAGGCAAACAACAAGGTGTATCACACTACCAATGGTCACTTCCAGTGAAGTAATATATGAAAAAGCCACAAAGGCATGTGGACCTCACACTTCGAACATACCAGATCTATATGGATTAGGTGCTTTTTAGAACCAAGCAAGTAACTTAACCAAAATTGTGAGACTTCGGTCTCCAAACGAAAATGCATAACACTTTGTTGTGTTATATCTTGTTGCCCGAGTTACCACGGATTATTCCACATCCTTTCGAGAGGGGGTGGGTATGCACGAACTGGATGGTCCTCAGGTTGCATCACGGTCATGTTTTGGGCAATCTGACACACATCCCTGAGAGATAGCACCCTCTTGTTGCCCGCCGTCTCTCAGAGGGGGAATAACACGGGGTAACTTTCCCTAACAGAGAGACACAAATTTGATTAAACGATTAACTTAACGTATTTAAGACATCCTCATCCTTTTCCTATCAATTCATACACTTCCTTAATACATCATGAGTATAAGTAAGAAAAGATCAAGCAGTAAGGAAAGTAGCATCTGGCACAAAGAAGAGCAGAAAACCAGAAGCAGTTATGCCACATCGAAACAAAATCCAACGCTTTGCAGAGATGACTTCCTAAAGAAGAACAAATCACAATCAGAGAAAATAGCTGCTAAAGATGGAAGCCAGCCTAATGGTAATTACTCTTCAATTGAGAAATTGCAAAAAAGGAAAATAATTCTGGGAAGTTTTTTCATCAAGAAGACCAAACGTCAAGTGATGAAGAATTCTTCCAAATTACGGACATAATAGAAGAAAAAGACGACGTTTTCTTAAATGAAGAGAGCGTCCTTTCATTATCATTATCATTAAATCTTTTCATTAAATGAACCTGTCCTTTCATTATCAACTGAGAATTTCCCTTCTCCAAAATCCAAATCAAATTCATCAACATTCCCATGAACCTTTCATTCAAGAACTCGCCGAAAAAACAAAATAAAAACATCATTCCTCCTAAACCTAATAACAGTGATTCCTCGCCAGGTACACAGTCAAAACTAAAGAAATCAGGCAAAACTTAGATGAAAAATCAGAGCAAACAAACCAACCAGGGGAACAAAATAAGGAGACTACCGACAAGAAGTCCAAATATTATTATGACAAGTTAAACAACAACGTCATACAGGGGTCGAAATCTATTTCAAGGACCAACCAGTGAAGGAAAGATTTGTAAATTAATTTACAAGACAAATGGTAAGACAACATTTAATTATATACACAAATTGGCGGCTTGGGTTCTTCAGAGAGACCAGCAGAAACAAGAAATTCACAGCTGTTACAACTTACCTTTACAAAAACCTTAAAAGTACCAAATCCTATCCTCCTGTAGATCTTTCTCCAACAAAATTCCAAACAAATAATAGTTATAAAACCATATCCAAAAGACCATTTTCATACTGACCAAAGAGGAAAGTAGCCTCTCCCCCTAGGCTGCCCTGCGGGCAAATTAGGATTTTTACTTAGATTAGGTGACTTTCGTAGTTAACCGAAACTAAATTGCCGTTAGTCCTGTCCCTAGCCTATACTCCCGTAGAAGTTTTTGTTTTGACAGATGAAACCTTGTTCTCCTTATTCATTGCCAGCTAGAGAAGACATTTATTTTGGGTAGACATCGGAAAAAATCAGCGAAATTTTTGGCAGCCATTTTTCAAAATGGCGACCTTAGTGTAAATAATACAATATTATATAAAATGCGTACTTTGCGAAGTACAATATTATTCTTTGCGAAAATTTAGATACATTGTTTAAACCGTAGTAATAAAAATGCGTACGTAGGGTATAAGAATTCAGTGTGTTTATTCGTTGGGTTGCTGCAATTGAAATATCCGCCCCAGGTGCGTCATTTATTAATTCCCTGCCAATAAAATTACGTAAAACGGTGATTTGACACAAATATTCATTGGAATGAAAAGTATTTGTTTATTTTAATTACGCCCTTTGTAAAAGAAAATAAATTTTTATTAGTTTTATGAGACCATAAAGAAAAATAATTTAATCTCATAACAATTTTTTTTGTTTCAGAGTAAGGATTGAATGTAAGAACATGGAAGGAACACTGAAAGGAATTGCTCTTGGAAAACAGGATTGCTCCAATTTGAGGGAAAATTTTAATGTGGCTCTTCGTATTATATGCCATAGGTAGAAAATGTAACAGATGGAATGAAACGCTTGACTTGCCAAATATATGTCCTATTCCGAACCCTTTTATATGTAATCAATCGTGGTCGTAAAAAGTACCTCTACAAGGTTGTTGACAGTGTCTATGATAAATGCAAAATTATTGATCACTTCACTCAACCGTTGTGAACTATCAGTAAGTTACAATACAATGACCTTTTGAGAAATCGTAATCTGCTGTCTTGTTACACTGTCTCTGCTTAAAAAATTCATGTTGTTCCAATGCGAAGTCACTTTCATGCAAATTTATATATATTAGGTACCCAGGGTAATTTTAATTTTGAAGACAGATCTAGTCTCTCTGGTACAAAGGGTACTCATCACACCGTTATGGTACTTTGTCAAGGTAATTCAATTCCAGCAGCTGGTAAACCCACGGTTTCTGAAGCTGGACTAATAAAATGTTACACCAAACCAGCAGTTGAACTTCCGTACCAGGTAATTCTGAATGTGTGAAAAAATTACGTTCGTCCTAGTCTTTCTAGCAACTTCAAAACTTTTGAAGGATATGGTTTCAACGAAAGTGAAAAGAAGCTTTAAGGTAATTTCATTCTAACGAATTTGTGATTTCACGTGTACGTTGTGCACTTCCAGATGAAAACAATATGGAGACACCAACATGGAGTGGAATTCATGCACTAGTGTCAAAACGTTCAATTTCTTCAAGTCGTGTCGCATTTTATCCGTCATACCAGCTCCAGTAACACAGTATAGTGTTGTCTACACTACTCTGAAGAACTTCCAAAATATCATTGAACAACTTGCCTCCCAATGTTTTCTGATGAATGTTTATTTCACATTGTTGCCGACCTCTGTTTGCAGTATCCAGAAGAATTCAGACATATATATCCATTGTTAAGAATGTTCCTTTTTGTATAAGTTCTTTTGCGATGTGCTGGAAGATATTTAGTTGAAAGTAGTATTGATGAAGTCCTAGTTGAAGCAGGAGTTGTTGCTGTCAATACTCTGAACTCGGTTGTGAATGGAACTTATTACAAACGATCCCTCCAAAGCATACTTATTGTTGCTGAGGCAATCGAGAAATTACAATGGAAAACTTTCTTGATGTAAACTGATAACCCACAAGCCTATTCGTATTGAATGGAAAAATGCTGTGAGTCTCCAATGTGTAATAGTAAAGCAAAGATAGGGATTCAGTTGATAAGTTTGAACATCTCCAGTCATTAACTTTCAACCTTCAAGATGATTTTGATAATTTTTTTAACTTATGCTCTGAGCAATATGAGCTTTGCTGCTATTTGAACAACTTTCTCAGCATTATGAATGTAATTAAACTTATAATTGCATTTGATCATGAAGAAAGATGGGATTTGCATCTGGAAGGTGTTTGCTACTTCCATAAAAGTGTTTCGGAAATGGGATTGTTTCCACAACTTAAGGTATGGTGCGTGATATCTGGAAAAGTTAAAACTTTGGAAATTGAACACCCTCATTTGTGTCAGAAATTCAAAGATTGTTATTTCTCTATCAAAGAAAAAGAAGGAAGATTTAACGCAGTGTTACCTGACATGAAATTGGAGCAAACAATTCAACGGTTACAGAAAAGTTCATCGGGATCATTGGACAGCCAAGAAAGGCCGATTATACAGCTCAGTGTTAGATTATTTATCATGACGTCCTTGCTATTTGTAATTTATTTCGCAACATTACAGAGAGAGGCGTCCTGGATCATCATAAGACGGGAGTGCATCATGAACTTCAAGGAATAAAGATAAAAGCAGTTAATGAAAACATAGTGAAGCTCACGTCCTTCTTGCAGCGACACGGTAAGCCATACAGTGCTTAAGTCAGTGTAAAACTACACCACTTCATGACTAACGTGTCTCCAGAACTCCATGGGAAAGATCTAGAAGGCAGGAAAACGGGTACCACATCAGCTGAACGACAGACAGATGGAAAAGCGAAAAACGGTGTGCGTTGTTTTGCTTTCTCGGCATGAAAGAAAGACTTTTTTTTTTGCATGGGATCGTTACTGGAGATGAAAAATGGATATATTTCGATAATCCCAAACGCAGAAAATCATGGGTTGATCCAGGACAACCATCAACATCGACCGCAAGACCGAATCGCTTTGGAAAGAAGACAAAGCTGTGCATATGGTGGGATCAGAAGGATGTCGTGTATCATGAGCTTTTGAAACTAGGTGAAACCGTTAATACCGTTCGCCACCGTCAACAAATGATCAATTTAAACCATGCATTGATCGAAAAGCGACCAGAATGGGTTACAAAACACGGCAAAGATATTTTGCAGCACGACAACGCCCCATCACAGAGAAAGCAATCATAGACACCATTCCTGCCTTGTTTGGGAACTCTTGCCCCACCCGCCGTACTCACCAGACTTGGCCTCTTCCGACTACCACTTGTTTTCATCGACGTCTCACGCAGTTTCCATGCAACAGTTTAGCAATTACGGAGATGTCGAAAAGTGGCTTCATGACTGGACCACCTCAAAAGATGTAGTATTTCTTCGAGGACATCCACAAATTGCCAGAGAGATGGAGAAAATGTGTGACTAGCGATGACCTATACTTTCAATAAACCACTTTATACCTTCCACATTAAACGTGTTTTTTGTCAGAAAAAGTTGAAGAATTATTAACCGGCACACCTGGTATGCAGTAAAGACGCATAAGATATTGTAATGGGAATTGGATATGTGTGGCAGTAGATACACACAACAAAACAAATGACGAAGTAAACAGAAGAAATAATTATGTTTATGTAATCATAACATTGTAGCAGACGATGCGAACTCCAAGCGGAAAAGCTTGGAAGCACATAAGACACGCCTACAGTAAAGCCAAGAAGAGGCCTATAAAAGGCCCAGCAAACGCTATAAGAGTATCACTTGATCAATTTCGACAGTAGTCACCTCTTCCCTTCTCCTCTGACTTGGTCTGGAGTCAGAGTCCCAACTTCTACCATCGACTTGGTCTGGAGTCGGAATACCTAATCCTCTCTGACTTGGCCTGGAGTCAGATCCTATCTATTACTATACTCCTTGCCAAACCGACCTAAAGCGGAATTATAAATCGCAACATTGAAGAGGTCACCCATGTTAATCGCTATAGCTCATGTACCGGGCAGTCATTTAATCAACATGCATATAACTTATATAGTGGAACTTTTATAATAAAAGGTCTCGGTTTAAGACGTACAGTTTATACCTATTACTGAATTACGATCCCAATGGTCGAAAGGCTCTACCTACTGATCTGTTATAAGAACCCACATAAGTATTAACGAACCGCAAGATCATTACGTGGTGGAGATGCTGGGTAAATCATTCTTTTCATGCCTCAGTAAATTATCCAGATTGTCAGTTGTCTTCTGCAGTGTTTAGAATGGGGAATGAAACATTGTTTTATAATTTTGGGGTAAGTTATAATGCTTTATTTCTAGTTCCCCTTTATGCCTAGTTGCTATTTTTAAATTTCTTGTCGATATTACATCAAATTCCTGATATGAAAAATAGTATGTGTGCGGAACTGTTTTGTTGTTTTGAATTTTTATTTCTGCGTGACCGCTTATAAATTTAACGTCATTTCTGGTTACTATGTCTAAACGTGACGGAGTTCTTCCTGGTTAGATAACTGGTTTGATTGGGCATGCTGAAGTGTTATTTCGAAAGATTAAATCATACAGACAGTTTTATGTGTTTTTGGTTGCGACTGTACTTTACAAATTGTGAGCATTTTTTTGTTGATTACAGATAGATAAATCAATTTCATATATAGAGTTGTCTGTTTATATCACATATTTTGGCAAGGTTAACCCCAAGCGTGCAGATTTGGATAGAAAGACGTTACTATATATTTTATGCAAAATGTAATAACTTTTCTAGCCGATCACTGGTATTTGTAATATGACATCCAAATTCGCCGTTGCAGTATCAAAATTGACCAGGAAACTTAGATGTTTGATAGAAGATTCGTATGTCGTCTTTCATGATAGACCTTCGAAGTCATGGGTTACTACTGATAATTTCTCTTTCTAACGCTGGCTTGATTAAAACATGTTACCGTATTTTCCAGAATACATTGTACGATGTTTTCAAAATGTTGTTCTAAAACTTGAAAGTTTAGAAGTGTTATCAGAAATCGTTCATTCGTCGCGACTGAACACAATAGTTTTATTATTTCGCTATGTACATTCGGGATCATTTTTTCTACTGCTACTGTTATATTTTGAACTATATGGATTAATTTATAATTATCCTTTTTGATTTTCTGAATTTGGTCGTTTAAATAACTTTTGCTGTTGTATTTGTTAAACAGTTTGTTTCAATTTATTGACTTCGTAGAGTGAATATCCGCGCATTGCGAAGTTACCCGCTCATTGCTATGCCTGAAATTAGTGAAAATATCATTCTTTGTCTACGTGTTGTATTATATTTTTGGAAGTCATTTGGGATAATTTGAGAAATTTTGTTTACGAATTGATGTTCGCTTTCGTGAAAAATGGCGACGAGGTTTTCGTATCCACTGCAAGATTCGTTCTGTATGACGTCGAATCTCTGAAATCCAGATGAAGTCGATATGATATGAATTCAACGTCTTCGTATTGGATCATCGGCCTATGTTTGGCTAAGGAGAAGCCATATTGCGTAAAAAATATTTGTTGACCGTTGCTGTGCTTCGTGAGTTATGCTATCATCACCAGAAAAATTGCTGATATCCATATTTTTCAGATCGTTCCATGGTTCAATGATTCCTGTTAGGAAGGAAAATATGCTGAGTTGTAGTTTTTCTTTTTATTGACTTGTTTTATTGTCTTATGTCCTAACATGTCAATTACAATAAAAGTTTTTATTGATACTGGTTACTTGGAGCAAGTGAAGGTTTTTCTAGTAGAGAAAACTTTTGACGATAGTAGCAAAAGGTACATTTTAAACGCTTATCGTTTTCTACTGGGCGGTCGTTGGCGGTAGATTTTTCTTCATTTTCGTCTTTTTTAATGTCTCGTTTTCCCTAACCTTGAGAAAATATCAGCGAGCATTTCTGTTCCTTTTTTGTGCTTCAAAGTTGAAGCCTGACAGGAAGATCCTGTAACGAGTGCACTTTCCAATCTTGTCATTTTGTGTCTGTAAAGTGGATACACTTTTATTATCTGTGTACAGGGTTAATCTATGATTAAGGTAAAATTTAAACTTCCTGAGACAGTAGACTATTTCAGCGAGCTCCTTAGCCCAAGTGCTGTTCCTGGTCTTCGTCTTCGTGAACAGTATACTATTTTCTCCTCTTATGTTTCAGGAAAATAGCACGTCAGGAACCTGCCGAGCTGATATGCACCGGCGCCTGTATAGACCCTAATTTGTGCTTTTGAGTCAATATTAGAAAGTGACGGAGCATTTCTTATGTCCAGTTTTATTAGCTCGCAGAGTAACTCGTGATTGATCCCATGTAAACTTGGACTCGAAGAGTGAATCCAGTGATTTGATCCCATGTAAACTTGGAATCTTTCAACAATGATTGCTGAAAGATTTCCATTCGGTCGGTAAAGTGGTTTAAGTGCGCGCGCATAAACGAGCACAGGCCGATAAAACCTCTAAGTTGTCTCTTTGTTCGTGGTCTTTGGCAGTTCTGTATCTTCTTTGCAATTTTTGGAGAGATTGACATCTTGTCGGCGGACATTTTGTAATCTAATACATCAAGAGAATAGTAGAAGAGGTGTTATTTTCGTGGGGCGGTGCGGAAATCGTGTTTGCGTAGCCCCTGGAGTAAAAGCTGTAAGTCCTGCAATTATTGTCCTTTGGTAAATGATTTTATTACTATATCGTCTGCAAAACTTGTCATTCTATTCGGTAGTCCTTGTAGTAGTTTCTTTGTTACTGTTGTTAATACAGATACGCTCGTGGAATGGCCCATAACTCATCTTTCAAATTTTTAACTTCTTTGAGTATTTTACTTAGAATGTAGTGCATTTTTTGCTCTTATCCAATAAAATTTGATAGTAACTTTTGACTGATGTCGACGGTGGTTATCAGTTTCTGTCCTTTTAGACTGGATAACACTTCTGTTGAGGGAAATGATATGGCTAGATATCTTGTATATTTGTTAAGATTAATTAAATTTAAAACTAGCCTGAAGTCTTGTGATTGCTGTTTCTAACTACCAGCAGAGGGGATGAAAATGAGCTACAAGATGTCTCTTTTATAATACCTTCTCTATCTAGTTGGCTAAGCTGGAGGTCGATCTGATTTCGTATCCCAATTGGTATCGGTGGCGATCTGGCGTTTAAAGATGCTGCCTTGTCCACGCATATCTTGTGAACACAAAGATCATAGGCAAATACGTCTCGGAATGCGTACAATATTCGATTTCTAGTCTCCACTGAAAGTTCAGGATTTATGTCGAACATGGAAAAATTACAGTTTTTCAGTGTGTGCCAGTCTTGTTTCAATTTTCTGTTTTGAGCGATATTGATACATGTTATCTGGCTCTGTTTTTTTGTTTTCGATATGAAGATAAATTTCTTCAATGGTATCTTCAATATATGCTATTTTAGAGTCTTTTTGCAATGTAATTTTATTCCTTGTTGGATTTATGACCAAAATTGTTGGGTTGTCAATTGTCATTTTCATTGTTAACGCTTGAAGATTATATAGGTCTTTTAAATATTGTAATAGCGTAACAAAGAAATCCTGACTCCATTTTCACATTCTTACGTAGCTTTACCGGAAGATAGAAGTAAGATTTTGTTGGCACCGTAATATTCGATGTTGCATAGACATTTTCCATGTTACGTTGTTTCAGTGATACAATTACTGACACGGCAATGTCTTGCTTCTGTTTGTTTTCCTCTTCAAGAATGGCTTTCCTTGGTTTGTTGTAAAGGAAAATGATATTTCTTTCTAAGTCTATTTGAGCTAACAAACGTTTTAATAAATCTTGGCCAAATATAGGACTTAAATGACTATTTTCCATCACTCTAAAGTAGTGTGAATAGTATGTTGTGCCAATTTTTAATTTTACCAGTGCTACATGTTTTGATTAGCTTATTGGCTATGCCTTTTATTTGCGTTTCATATGGAATAATACGCTGTTTTTCGGTAGTTCTTGCTTTGGCTAAATGGAAATTGAAGAAGCCGTATCCAAAATGGTTGGAATTGTTCTATCTTGTATTTGTACGTGCATTAATGAACGGTTATTATCCGTGTCAAAATCTGTATAAACTCTTTTTGAGTTTTCTGTCACAAGTAATATCCATAGGGTTGGATCAATTTGCATGTGATGGGGCATTAGCATTGTTCACCCGTTCGCCTGTTTATGGGACGGGCGACGTTACTCGTTTCCCTGATTGTTTTGATTTTTTTGTCTTTGTTGTGCCGACAAATATGTGAATTGTGACCAGGTTTATGATACACCGAGCAAACGGTAGCCGTACCACTTGCATTATTTTGGTTATCGTCTTTCTTTTTATATTCGTTTTTCTCATATGATTGCTGGTCATTCTTTTTACCTTTATTATTGTAAGAATTCTTGCCCTTCTTTTTGTATGGCGGTTTATAGAAGCATTCTTTACTGTCGTTAGAGATAATTCTGCTAACTTGTTTGTAATGCTTTCCAAGTTGGACTGAGGATGAACATTTTGATTAGGTTGTGTCTGATTAGGTTTTACTTGTTCAATTTGGTGAGCTGAGGTATCAGTTACATGTTTGATAGGTACAGATGACACCTCACTTTAATGCGAGGGCAAGGAATTAGCTTTTTTGCTTAGTGTCCGCACCTCCCGCTGAGTTTATGGCTGTAGCAATCCTCCTCCTTTTTCCTGCGCAGGGTTGCCAGTCCAGTTCTAATACCGTACACTTCTCAATTCATTAAAAGTACAAAAGACTGTCAAATAACTTATAAAGGACTCACTACGCGTGGAGCATCGCGTACTCGAGTGGTCCATATATTTATTAATAGTGATTTATTTTCGTCCACCTGTAGCCCTCCATCCTGTAACTATCACGTATTCACTTTATAAAATTGAATATGGGTAGTTGTAGAATGTAGACTCATTACGATATACAACATAGTCTGTCGACATTGTTAATGTTTCATTGTCTGTGTTTGTGTGTTTGGATGAGTGTTTCTATGTATATGTATTTTCTGTGTATATGTCAATATATTGTTGTGTGTACAACTCACTTTGAATGTGTATTTAAGGTTGATTGCAAGAAAAGGTGCATCAGCCTTAACTCCGCCATAATAAATAAGGCGAAATAAATATATCAGATGTACATTCACTAATTTAGTCACAGCCTACCCATTCCCCGTAATCCAGGTGGTAACGTCAGTGGCTTCAGATAAAATGAATAAGCACACAGGTTCGAAACCCACGGCCGGCCATTCTGTCAGTTTCCTCCCGTTTTACCAGCCGAATGCCGGGTGGTAACTTAAGTAAGGAACCTGCCGCTACCTTCCCCATACTTTCTCCTACCTTATCCCGGCCTGAGTCATAGATGCTTAAAGACATTAAATAAATTCAAATAAAAAAATCAAACCCAGCGAGAGAGTTCATTGAACGGAATGGTTCCAGTTCACTTTACCATAGGCGCCATCCTTAGAAGGTCACAAGTATATTCAGGATTTTAATAGCCCAATCAACTAGACCCAGCTCTCGTGGACTATTGATTTTGCTCGTTGACTTCGGATAAGCACGAGGTGGCGGGGAAACTTCGAATCCTGCTCAAGTTGACTGTCCTGACAGGCTTTCTGAGGTTTCCGTCAGTTTTAAGAACTAAATGCTGGGATGGTACCTATAAACTAGGCCCTGACTGTTGCCTTCACTTTTCTTCCACCATACTAATAAAAGAATTACAGGTGACCTCCTATAACCCTAAGAAATTCTAAAGGTCAGAAATGATGAAAAGTTTTAATACATTATTCAACTTCTTAAAGTCGGTTGACAAAACAAGTGAAAAAGAATTTTGACCTTGACCATCAACCTTCTGGGGATGTGCAATTCCGAGAACGGCTTCAAGCGAACTTTATTTCGCTAGTGCAGTAAAGAGGACGGAGTGAATGCACTCGCGAGAAATTGTTTGCCTGCTTGATTCACAGCAAGAAATTACAAAAGAATTAAATAATAGTTGTGCTGAGGACTTTGGTGGAACAAGCTTTCTATGATTTTGTTAGAATATTACGTTAAACAAAACATCAGTTGGTAAAACGTTGGCTTCGTATTCGAAATGACCTGGGTTCTATCCCAGCGGCCGACCATCCTGACAGGTCTTGCAAGGTTTTTACTATCACACCAGACAAATGGTACCTTCAACTTAGGACTTGGCCGACTCCTTCCCGCATCCTTTCTCCTACTCTTCCCAGCCGAAGCCATAGCTACCTAAAGGCCATACATCAATTCAATTCAATAAACAAAATAAACCTTTTCCTTCTGAACTATGGTCCAAGTTCTCAGAAACTTCCGTCTTTACTACAGATAACTGCGAGGCGTCTAGTTGTTGCTATATACTCCAGTAGTAATTGCTTATGTCTTGAGCCAATTTGAAATATTCCTAAATCCTAATCGAAATTTAGCACATTTGTAGGTTTCCCGCTACATATGTAACCAGAGATATATTTAAGGGATAGGTTCTCCCCTCCTCCGAAATTAAAAGTTTAATGCAGAATTAGTATAATTTTATTAGCTTCTTTGTCACATTGTTATGTTACGTTCCGTATAACTTCCCTGGCCTCACTATGAATAGTTTGTCATTTTTTTGCACACTGAAGGCATTATCGAAGAGATAACAAAGTCGCACGGAGTAAAGATGCACTAGAAAAAAATCACAGCACCGGACCAACACTCACGCTACATTGACTGAATCTCTGAGACGACACCAAGGTGACACACACCTTCTACCCCAGTTCGTCATCCCGCGTACGCAAAAAAGTCAGACGCCGAGTGTACTTGGCCTTTTGCTGCTGGTTGTTCACTGTAGAATGAGAGAATTGGAGGTTGTGATATGGTCTAATTGGACTGATGCATTTTCATTTGGTAGGTTGGGATTTGGTGAAGGGTTTGTCTTACAGGTTCATACCCCGGAGGCTCTGATTCTCCTTTTGGAAAGGAAATAATAGGTTTCATGAGCATTCTGATCCCACCAAACACAAAGCATTGTCTTCTGTCCGTAGCGATTTGGTCTTGCAGTCGATGTCACCGGTTCTGCTGGAGTTACCCATGATCTTTTACGCTTAGGATTCTCGAAATAGATCCACTTTTCGTCACCAGTCACAATTTGATGGAGAAATGATTTCCTTTTGTACCTGGCGAGCAGAATTTCGCAAGTGGTTTTTCGGTTTTCTTGCTGTCGTTCAGTCAATGCATGTGGAACCCATTTTCCCACCTTCTGAATCTTGCCCATGGCTTTTAAACGTATGGAAACGGCTTTTCGTGTCACATTTAATTGATCCGCTAGTTGTTGTTGCGTTTGAGCGTCATTCTCATCCAACAAAGCTTGCAATTCACTGTCTGCAAACTTTTTCGGTGGTCTTCCACATTCCTCGTTTCTCACGTCAAAATCGCAACTTTTAAATTTTGTAAACCACGCATAGCACTGTGATTTACCAAGAGCATGATCACCGTAAGCTCGCTATTCGATTCTGCAGCAGTTTTCTTCAAATGGTAACAAAAAATCAATGCTATCCACACATCGTAGTTTGTAGGTGCAAATTGCGCCATGTTCAACGCTATTAAACACTACACTATGACATGAAACTTGTCTAGTTGTGAGTTGCAAATCGTTATCAGCAGTGAAAACAAGCAAGTGGCGCCAAGGGCGCAGTTTTACGGTAACCACAGTGACATCTAACGCCGTTTATGCACAAATTCCGGTTTCATATTTACACACCTGGTATTCCCAATTTTGGGAAAATGGGCTTGGGTACTTGTACCAGCAACCCGACGATATGTTCGTTCACATGAAAGATTATATAAAGTATTATTATTTTTTTGTCGGGGGAATCTGGACTAGTGTTCGATTTGAAGCGGGGATGGTTGGGATTTTCCCCTCTCTGCGAAAATCTTCCCTGGCTCTGTTTTCCGAAATCTCCCCCAAACCTGGGATATGAACGGATATAAAATACGGTTTTCTACGTTCTGAGAAAAAATTCCCCCTCTCTGGAAATTGTACAAATCGGATACTAATCTGGACGCTTCTGCTCAATGGTTTTTGTCTCCCATTACATTGTGAGAAGGGAACAATTTACCTTTACGCTCGTACCATTAGGAGATACTGCAGGCTAATGCCCATTTGGGGTGTCGGTGACCTGGAGTAAACTGCAGAGGCACTTTGCAGCACCATGCGAAGAAATAGATATGCAGTAGAAATAGAAAGAAGTTTGCATCCTTCCTTCCTTTCTTTTACCGCATAGAATGTACTGTATGTTTAGTTTTTCTTATTCAAGTCCAGGAGAACGCATACATAACGAGTTATTGGTTTCCGTAACTTTGCGTTAGTTAAGGTAAACGATTATTTTATTGCAGTCATGGCTGTTTTCTTCCCAGGTTATAACGCTGTCAACTCCACTAAGTACCTCAACGGGAGAACTATTCCTCCTATATATTCAATTTCATATTTTAACAGAGCTCTTAAGATGTAGAAATGTCCAATAAAAAGTGTATATTTTGTGACGTAGTAGTGCTGGATGTGTGAGAACTAAAGACCTATAAAGACTCAAGGAAAGCATACGAAAGTTGCCGCCCTTATACACAATCACCAGTACACACAATAGCTTTTTCAAGTAGAATCCAGACGTATAGGGGAAAAAGGAACATTTTTTAGGCGTATTGAGAAAAAAAAATATCCTTTATAAAAAGAATCTACGTCGCAAACATTTCTCTTATTCTTGAGAGGAACAAAAGAAGTACAATTAATATAGCGTCGACCACATAATACTGCTTTTCACAAATCTGCAATATTGTCTTCACTGCTCAATCAGTCCTTTTCTCTCTCAAATCGTTGAGAGCAATGGTAGTCATGGCAACCGACTGCTACTGGGATCGTGATTATACCAAGATGACGAAGTGGAATGTTAGCAATTTAAGATCTTCAGTTTTCTCCTCCTCTCTCCAGGCAATTTACATTGTCGGTGTGCGCTCACAGTATATTTACACAGTCTCACAATACACCAACAGACGGAGTTCATGGCAGATATAAATTCCGACTATTCAACCTCGGCTTTAGCTCAGATAAACTATGTTAGAGCATTTCTAGACATGTTCTTATTCTTTACATGCTTCAATAGACATTGTTTTTAGAAATAACAGGCCATAATTTTTGGACGAAACCTTTGATTTTTACACTTTTCCTAACACGGTACGTGTTACGAAGTACTGAATATTATTGTTCAGTGGGAACCACATTTTACCGACATTTTAATTCAAGCAATCGTGGTATTGAGGCAGTGTTGCATAAGTAGTGTCGAAACAACTGGAAAGAAAGACACTTTTCTTTTCGTTTATTGTGTAGGGGAGAAATCTTAATTTTACTTCTTAAATATGTTTATTTTTAAAGTTAACAAACCAACTTGTAAATAGCAGTTATTTCGAGAAAGGATCTTTGAATTAAGGAATAGCAACATTAACCTTTAAATTGTCTTATTTCTTAGAGCTTAATAACCAACAGTTATACCTAAAATATGATCGCAAGTTGAGTTTATCATTTTTGCTTACTTTTTTCTATATGTGTCTCGAGGATGCACCACAGGACCACCATGAGAACTGTACAACGCAGACGTAATAAAAATCTGTGCATAAATTCAGTAGCTATGCCTTGAGAAACAGCAACAAAAAAGGCCTACGGATCGAATTTAAAACCCTCTACTTTTTCTGAAGTCGGTTAAAAACGGAAACTATAGGACAGGTATTCGAAATCTCTTATCTTGAATTCGAATATATCCTTTATCTTCCTTTACACTGTGTGAGCAATTATAAAATTTTGAGATCAGATCTCATCTAGGTCCTATTCTTGTTCCGTGGCATCGTTACGTCATGAGGTTCAGTTACTGAAAGAAGAAAATGAAACGTGTATTTA
Source organism: Lepisma saccharinum (assembly GCA_022664845.1). NCBI lineage: Eukaryota > Metazoa > Arthropoda > Insecta > Zygentoma > Lepismatidae > Lepisma > Lepisma saccharinum. The sequence goes on along the minus strand of JAGDQP010004897.1, from coordinate 31,325 downwards.
AATTTTGAAGTAACATGCTACTGACATTGTGAAACTTCATTATTACTGTTACATATGAATACTTCACTTACATATGAATAGAACTCAGAAAAACGACATGCATAAAATAAAACTTTCCAATTGAAAAATAACTATTGATAATGTGAAAGCAAGGCAAAGTTAAATTGCCAATCTTTTTATTAAAAAAGGAAATTCCCGATGAGCTCCTGTGATCAATTTCTTTAAATACCTTCCTTTTGCCCCTTCCACATTTAAGGTCTTTGGGGCAGGCAATGTTAGCTCCATATTACGCTCTACTAGAATTGAATGTGAATGTTTATATGTGAATTGAATATAGTCATCTGGTATTACCACCGATCTTCTCTCATCCTAATTAACTAAGTTTGACTCATTAACGAATCTGTGAGTTTCTGAGGACGACTCCTACAGATTCTGGTAAACTTGGCCCCGAACAACTGCGTTAAAATTAATCCCCCTACAAGGTTTGAACGCGGGCCCACGCTCACTAAAAGAGCACAAGAATTATTTAATTCGGGTAACCTAAAGCGCCTCTCCGCCGTTTCAACGTTATTTCATTATTTGTCAGCGTTAAAGTCACAAGAACAAACTTCCCAATGAATGGAGTTACTGAAACAAGATCTGAAATAGTTTCTTTCTACCTGCTTTCATTGAGGTGTGCCACGTGATTGTGAGTCTTTAATGAATGAATTAAACTAATCAGCTTTAGAGTTACCAGATTTTAATCGATAATCAAGGTCACTGAACCCAAATCTGAAATCAGTTTCTCTCTGTCTTTCAGTAAGGTGCTAGCATGAATTTTTAAAATGGAGAAAGCTAACCAAACGGAAAAGACCTGCTAATTTCAGAGTGATATTAAAAGTGGAAGCATAAATTAAGGTAGTGAGGCAGTCATGTCTCACGCTAAACCAAAACACAGAAGAGACAAGCTATATTGTTCCTCATTCATTTTCCAAAGGGTTCGATCCGGTAGGGACACAAGTGTTTCCACGTTAAACTGATGATCCCAAACTTAGAACTCAAAACTCCCTCTGGACAGAACACCCGTCATCATCCCATTATTCGCACAATAAATCCGTGTGCTACGCATTGCGTTGTTTCGCTGTCTAATGAAAATTTGCAAGCGTCCGTATTAGATAATCAGCTAAATTTCCCCTACACACTAGAAATGCATTTATTTCAGTAATTATGAACCGGAGTGCCGGCACATTAGTGAGTCTGGATAAGTGATTGGAGCCACGAATATAAATAAATTAATTGCCAGTAGTCTGCTGATCTGACATCAGCAGACCGACCGTTGAGAATTCTCGTGGTGTAGTTAGCTTTTCTACCATGGAAAAAGTTTTGAAAGCTATTGACACAAACTAGCAGAAATCTCTTGATGATTGCACTTTTTCGAGGATACTGTTTTCGCGTCTTCTTCTCTCTGAGAAATTTCGATGATCTCAGGATTACTTATGATCCTGGAAACAACGGTAAGGGCGTTTAGGGTGCCGCAGTACAAAATATAGTGAGAACCATTTACACCAAATCTTTGATATTCAGCGCCGGATCTAAACGGGATATTCCTGGAATATTCTGTTCTATGCGTATAGTATAATCCTGGAAAACTTCAGTCAAGATGACGGACAGCGGGTCATACCAATTCAGCTACTTAGCTACTAGACCACAGAGTCAGGATAGTACTGTTTGACTTTTTAATGTATATACGATTTATTCAAGTTTCAACATTTTGGGAACTTTGAGGGTTTTCTAGTGGGTGGTTGTAAGTTTGTTAAAAATTTATTTCTGTGATACAGAACCATGCAATTTTAAGACTTAAACCATTTACACCTGACTGGAATCGTAGAATTAGAATTTAATTTACGCACACGGTGTTTCCACCACAAAGTCCACATGGTATGAGCAGGGATCGAGCCGACGATCAAAAGCACCAGAGGTGCGCTCTACTACTGAGCCACTACGGCCCTACAAACAAATCGTCTGAGATCTTATCGTTAGTGATAGAATTTTGAATTTATTTATGACCTTTAGGAAATTTCACCATGAGAAAAATGTTTTTGGGCCGCTCTCGGCTTTCCAAAGAAGTTATACTGATTTTCTTCTAACGTTGGTTTATCTTTTTCTCAGAAGCTAAGCATATGTTACTGTCGTTTGAACAGAAACCGAAGTTTGATAAAATCCCAAGAACGGGTTTCGAACAGAAACAAACACATTCATGTATTATGATAAGTGATAACAAACATAATTACTAATAACTCGATTGTTCAAACAAGGATTTACATTTTGTAGCCAGGCCATGCTCATACAAGTAAAAAAAAAAGGGCTTAGATGGGATCGAAGATTCAAAGTCCAACATGTTAACCGTTATACTACATCGGACATAGATCTTATTTTTCCTAAATTCGTGTTATAATTGTATTTGTCATAATCAGAAGAAAGAAAATTCACGCCAGTGAAGTCCGAAAGTCTTATCACTACTGCGGTTCTTCACTACTTTGTATGTCATTTTAGAACTGTTTCAAGGTCACGCTCAGTTTAAAGTAATACCATACAGCTTGGTTTCTTGCTTGCAAATTCTATACTTTTTACATTTTACGAAGAAAAGTTACTATTGGTTTATTAAATAGTAGGAAAACATTCTTGACCAAGCCAGGATTCGAACCCAAGTCACCGTGGTACTGGTTTAGAAGGCAAATGCCATTTTTACAGCTAAGGAAATATTGCCAAAATTTGTCTTACTAAAACACCACCAGATTGAGTCACGCTAAGTGGACTATTTTATACATTAGTTATTTTTAGATAAGGAATATTATATTGGTTTAGGTTAGTAATAGTAAAACAAACTTACTGCTTGCGCAAGGAATGATATTATTTCTGTTTGCGCAGTTGTCTTTGTAAGAGAACAAGCCTGTGGATACTTTTTGTAGGTTTAAATCCACAATGTATATTTTTATACTTGTAAAAACAGTATAACAATTCACTTTGTCAAAACAGCTTTTCTTATTGATGAAAATACCTTTATTAAAACTATTATTATTATTAGAAAGAAACGTTATTAGCATTTTTCCTCACACTTGACTCAAGAAATAGGCATGATACCGAGACCGAGACTAGTCTCGGTTTCGTCTCGAATTCGAGACCAAGGCCGAAACCGAGACTAAGATCCAGGAATCGAGACGAGACCGAGACACTATGCATCTAGACATACTCGAGACGAGACCAAGACCGAGACTTGCATCTCGAGACTCTCATCTGTGAATGGTTTTTCCGCCGTCAAAAATCAGAAACTTACTTCGTCCAGTTAAAGACGACTTGGGTCTTAAGACACCAGGAGTATACTGCATTCCTTGTGAATGCGGAAAAACATACATAGGACAAACAGGACGAACAGTAGAACATCGATGCAAGGAGCATGAAAGATACATCAAGCTATTTTATCCGGAGAAATCAGGCCTGGCAGAACACAGCATAACAGAAGGACATAGAATTTTATTTTCTGACACTAAAATTATCTCAAAGAGCTCCAATTACTGGGATAGGATCATAAAAGAATCACTTGCCATACTACAAGAACCTAATAATGTCAACAGAGATACAGGATTTCAACTTAGTCAGACTTGGACACCAGTCATAAAGAAAGCATACATGAAAACGACCAATCAGCGTCAAGCTATAGGCCAACCAATCAGAGACAGGGATTCTTAAGCTCCGCCCCCTATCGTTACTATATATAGTACACCTGAACTGGTCTCAGTACACTTGCCCTGAAGATGAGAACAATGTCTGTTCTTGAAACGTCGGCTCTATCGTCGGACTTCACCTGGCTGATATCCCGAGAACATCTATATAATATTCGCCGCCAGGAAAGCTTCAATTCTTATTACGTTATATTGTAGTTTAAAAATATGACTATAAGGCATATAAGTAGTTAAGTTATCAATACCTAACTATTTTCTGTTGTCTTTCAACAATAATATAAAGTGTTGGAGATTGATTCGGATGAATACAGACATTTATTTTCTTCTGCGAATCCCCATACGGTCCTTTACTTCTGTTGACAGTCTGCTATACTGATATGTAAAGACTGTAAAGCATACGTCAAGAAGCCAAACTGTCTAAACTCTAATATGGGTCTTTTCTTACACCATTTAATTATTTTATTTTTAAAAATGGAAAGAGTTTTGCAATACTAACCTTACAAAAGATGGAGACAGTATACATAAGACGCCTTTTATATGGCGCGGTCGGGATCGCGGCCATGCTGGATAACCAATTTTGCCGGATAATCGAACGTCTATAGTCCTGAAGGCCACAAAGGAGGAAACGCTAAACTTAAGTGAACACAGACAATCACAACAAGCACTAAGCGAACGGAAACATGGTTACAAGGGTCGTAAACATCACTGTATGAAACGTGCGACACAGATGAACAGCAGATGACAAAGAAAATGGCTTTTACAGCCAAGCGCAGTGGCGTGACGTTGCGGGCAAGGTCAGTGAGCACCCGAGCACAACCGGAAAAAGTCGAATGCAAGTGGCTCGACCGATGCAGGATAATAGAGCGTGCCGGTTTATATAATCCCGGATAAAAGAGCGTTTACTGTATATGGAAACAAGTAAGTCGGAGTTCAATGGCGGAACACCTCAACCATCTTCTTAGCCCTAGTAGTTCCTGATTTCAAAGTTGTCGACAGACAGACGTAGAGAGGATATAAGATTGTACGTACATAGTAATGCCTTAGACACAGCAAATTTTTTATCTATTAATATATGCTTTGCTATGATTGTTGGAAAGGCATTTTAATCTGATAACACGGCTTATTTGAAATACCAGTGTGCTTATTTCAGTTTATAAGATTCGCAATACGCTATTTGAAAGTAGCGCCTATCAGGAACACCACTCGCTTCTTTTTGCTTTAATGTATGGACCTGTAATCCATACTTACGAATTGGTTCGTTTAATCACTCAAGAGCAGTATTGTAAACTGATTCGTGCAGCTGCGGAGATCCGTAAATACTATTTTCAGTTTCTTTGTATTTGGTTATTTCCTTGAACAAAAATTGAAAATAAGTAAAATTTTTGTTACGTACTGTATACTGTTAAAAATTTTGTGAACGTTGCTAGGAATTTTCAGGGAGGTTTTTAAGCATTTTAGTATTTCATGTTGTTTCACTGTAATGGAGGAAAACTCAGAGACTTTTCGTATGATTATCTGCATATTTTTCATTTTCAGTTCTGAACCTGCGCAGAATGAGAAATAAATTTCTTATCGTAGCTGTGCATGCAGTGTTGATCAAGAGTTTGCTGCCTCCATTTTATCAGTTCTTATTTTGGTAGAAATGGGAAATATTTTGAGTGAATGGGAATTCCGAACCCAAATAACAATTACATAAATGATTAAAATGTGGTATAAGTCGTGGGATCAACTTTGTTGATATCTTCGGGATTCAGCCAACATAATTCTAACACACTATACTATTTTCTTTTAACTGAAAATTTAAAGCTGTCAGTACGACGCTAGATTTTTCGCTAAAGAACCCATGTTCAAATCTTCTTTAGACTTCTTCTACTTCTTTTTGCTCTCAACAGTTCTGAGCACTATGCTTTATTAGCCAAATTACTGAAAATTCCCAGGTAGGTACAGTTGCCTAGCTTTTCCCAGAAATGTTTCGGAAAATCTATAACATTGTACGTTCATTTATTTCTATAAATCTGGTAAAAAAAATTCTACTGAAACCAAAATTGTTCTTATTTAAAGTAACAGTTATTCAGTTAATTTAAATATAATTTGGAAATAGCAAAACTTAAATGATAACACCAATTTCGCAATTTATGGTATAACATGGATCCTTTTTATTAATATAAATATTTTTGTGTCACACTTATTGGTATTCTATATATCATAATTAGAGCTATACGGTATATTACTTTAAAGTTTTACTGTTTTTCCTCTGTATTTCAGAATATTATTTCTAATTTAAACCCCAAATTATATGTAACAAACTATTTTAATGTCATATTAATATTCTTGTTCTTGTACTGAGATCCGAAAGCCTGCATACCCATTTCAAATAAGTCAAGGGACGGCAACTTTTAAAAGTCAATCGTCTTTCGAGACTCTCGATACATGACCGAGACTAACGTGTCGGGACTCGAGACTGAGACGAGACTGAGGTTTACAACCGAGACCAAGACCGGAATTTTCAGTTCGAGGCGAGACCAAGACAAGACTGTCCTAAAGATTTGAGACGATAACGAGACTGATTCCAGTCTCGTGTCGTCTAGATACTATCCCTAGCGAGAAACTGTAACGTAATTGAATCATTCCATGACAAATCATTCAGTTTTAGAAAAATTGGTTGCATCACCATTTTAGAAAATTTTAAATTTCGTACGTGGGTTCCTATATATTTGAAGATATCAGAATCCAGTCTCGTGTCGTATAGATATATATATATATATATATATATATATATATATACATATATATACAGATGCATATCAAAATAATGGAAACACCTGAACGAAAGTGCAACTTACCAGATTAATATGGTGTCGGGCCACCTTTCGCCTTTAGAACAGCCTTGATGTGACGTGGGATGGAGGCATAGAGGTCGTGAATGGTAGCAAGTGGAATATTACACCACTCCTCGTGCAGGGTATCGGCCAGTTCTGTGAGAGAGGATGGAGGTGGAAATCGTCGCCGGAGTCGTGTTTCCAAGATGGACCACAGATGTTCAATTATGTTGAGATCTGGGGATTGGGCGGGCCAGGGGAGGTGTTGAACTTCATCCCGATGTTCCTCAAACCAAGCTGCAACAAGTCCAGCTGTGTGAATGGGTGCATTATCATCCTGGAATATGGCGTCATTGTCCGGGAACAACATCCGGACCATAGGATGCAAGTGGTCTCCTAAAATTGCGACATAATCGTTGGCAGTGATGCGTCCGCGAAGTGTGACCACAGGACCCAATGAAAACCATGATATTGCGGCCCACAGCATCACCGTGCCGCCGCGATGTTTCACAGTTGGGCGGAGACACTGCAGATCATACGCTACTTTGGGCGTTCTCCACACATAAACACGGCCCGTGGTTTGGATTAGAGTGAATGGTGACTCATCCGAGCATACCACACGTTTCCAGTCGTCAACGGTCCATGTTGCATGGTCGCTGCACCATTTGCGGCGTGCTAAAGCGTTCTGGTTCCTGATGAGAGGTTTGGCCCGTGCAACACGACCCCGTAAGTTCATGTCATGTAATTCGCGGCGGACTGTGATTGTCGAAACAGGTTGGGGGAGGTGGTGATTGAGTTCCTCCGTCACTTGCGCCGCAGTGGCACGACGGTTCCGCGTGACAATGCGCTTTAATACCCGGCATGCCCTGTCGCTGATGCTTTTCTTCCGCCCACTGTTCCGCTTCCCCGATGTGGTTTTCCCGTGTGTTGTGTAGACCATCATCACCTTCGACACTGTCCCTGGCGACGCACCTAACACACTAGCCACTGCCGTCACACTCACTCCACATAACCGCGCACCAACAATTTGCCCTCTTTGAAACTCTGAGAGGTCTCCCATTTTACACTACCTCCGTCTGCTGCAGCCACTGCACACTCCTGTTCCACGACGCCTGACGTAGTATGGAGACCGACCTAACACACCACCACCAGCAGTCCGGCGCTGCGGTCGCCACGACACCACTGCCAACCCATACATCTGACGTGTTGCCAACTACAGGTGTTTCCATTATTCTGATAAGCATCTGTA
>JAGDQP010004897.1:0-23138 GCA_022664845.1 Lepisma saccharinum | reverse complement strand
AAGTGCAACTTACCAGATTAATATGGTGTCGGGCCACCTTTCGCCTTTAGAACAGCCTTGATGTGACGTGGGATGGAGGCATAGAGGTCGTGAATGGTAGCAAGTGGAATATTACACCATTCCTCGTGCAGGGCATCGGCCAGTTCTGTGAGAGAGGATGGAGGTGGAAATCGTCGCCGGAGTCGTGTTTCCAAGATGGACCACAGATGTTCAATTATGTTGAGATCTGGGGATTGGGCGGGCCAGGGGAGGTGTTGAACTTCATCCCGATGTTCCTCAAACCACGCTGCAACAACTCCAGCTGTGTGAATGGGTGCATTATCATCCTGGAATATGGCGTCATTGTCCGGGAACAACATCCGGACCATAGGATGCAAGTGGTCTCCTAAAATTGCGACATAATCGTTGGCAGTGATGCGTCCGCGAAGTGTGACCACAGGACCCAATGAAAACCATGATATTGCGGCCCACAGCATCACCGTGCCGCCGCGATGTTTCACAGTTGGGCGGAGACACTGCAGATCATACGCTACTTTGGGCGTTCTCCACACATAAACACGGCCCGTGGTTTGGATTAGAGTGAATGGTGACTCATCCGAGCATACCACACGTTTCCAGTCGTCAACGGTCCATGTTGCATGGTCGCTGCACCATTTGCGGCGTGCTAAAGCGTTCTGGTTCCTGATGAGAGGTTTGGCCCGTGCAACACGACCCCGTAAGTTCATGTCATGTAATTCGCGGCGGACTGTGGTTGTCGAAACAGGTTGGGGGAGGTGCTGATTGAGTTCCTCCGTCACTTGCGCCGCAGTGGCACGACGGTTCCGCGTGACAATGCGCTTTAATACCCGGCGTGCCCTGTCACTGATGCTTTTCTTCCGCCCACTGTTCCGCTTCCCCGATGTGGTTTTCCCGTGTGTTGTGTAGGCCGTCATCACCTTCGACACTGTCCCTGGCGACACACCTAACACACTAGCCACTGCCGTCACACTCACTCCACATAACCGCGCACCAACAATTTGCCCTCTTTGAAACTCTGAGAGGTCTCCCATTTTACACTACCTCCGTCTGCTGCAGCCACTGCACACTCCTGTTCCACGACGCCTGACGTAGTATGGAGACCGACCTAACACACCACCACCAGCAGTCCGGCGCTGCGGTCGCCACGACACCACTGCCAACCCATACATCTGACGTGTTGCCAACTACAGGTGTTTCCATTATTCTGATAAGCATCTGTATATGAGCTCCTGCGTAGCCTAGTCGGTAGCGCGCTCGACTTCAGTGCGAGCGGTCCCGGGTTCGATTCCCGGTGGGGGCTCATAAATTTCGGTGTTGACCCAGCATCGTGAGGACAATTGGGGAGCTGCTGTGAATAAAATACAGTGGCGATTACAGTGAGAGCTTCGGCTCTCCTTTCCCAACCCGTCTGGTCAGCGTGGGAGCAGTAGACCAACTCCTTCCTTCGGGGAGAGGCCTCATCCACTAGTGGATTGAATATGGCTGTGATTTATTATTATTATTATTATATATATATATATATATATATTGGGTCTGGGAAAAAGTTTGTGGCGTTTCCCCGATAGATGGCGTCATTTGCAAATACCTCAGGAAACACAGATCGCAGCGCCACCACTAAACGCTCATTGGAAAAGTGACACTTTGAGCGTTACTGTGGGTGTATAAACAGCGAAATTGGTGCAGTGGTTGGAAAGTTGTTTGCGTGTGACAATGGAGAACAGTAATGTCAAATTGCGCTATATTTTGCAATATTATTACGACAAAGGGAAGAACGCTGCGCAGGCGGGGGAAAAAGATGGTGCTGTGTACGGAGATGGTATTTTATCAAAATCTGCTGCACGGAAATGGTTCGCTCGCTTTCGTTCTAGTAATTTTGATGTGAAAGATGAGCCACGCTCTGGTCGTCCAATCACTGAAAAAGCTGATGAAATTCTTGAAAAGGTCCAGCAAGATAAGCATATCAGCAGTGTCGATATTGGTATGGAGCTAGGCATTGACCACAAAACTGTGTTAAACCATTTACACAAAGCTGGCTACAAAAAGAAGCTCGATGTATGGGTTCCTCATGAGTTCGAGAAAAACATGGAAGACCGAATGAACATATGCGATGCGCTGCTGAAACGCTATGAAAACAAGCCATTTCTGAAACGTGTCATAACCAGTGATGAAAAATGGATCACGTACGACAATCGGAAGCGTAAAAGATCGTGGAGAAGGGATGGTGAACCGTCACAAGCGTTCGCGAAGCCCGGATTGACGCCAAACAAGGTAATGCTGTGTGTGTGGTGGGACTGGAAGGGAATTGTCTACCATGAGCTACTTCCAGTTGGTCAGACGATTAATTCTCAACTTTACTGTGAACAACTAGAGATTACGCCAGGCAATTGAAAGAAAACGGCCCGAATTTAATAATAGGACAGGTGTCATGACAACGCCCGACCACATACTTGGTTGATGACCCGTCACAAATTGCGCGAGCTTGATTGGGAAGTTTTGATGCATCCACCGTATAGTCTAGAGCATAGCACCCTCGGACTATCACTTGTTCCGATCTCTGCAGAACTCTCTCAGTGGAATTAAGCTGGTTTCACAAGTTGCCTGTGAAAACCACTTGATTCAGTTATTCAATCAGAAACCACAGAAGTTCTTCACCGACGGCATCATGGCTCTACCCGCAAATGGCGAAACATTGTCGATAATAATATAGCATATTTGGTTTAAATAAATTCATTCGCACCCTATAAGAAAACCAGTTGAATTTTACTAAAAAACACCACGAACTTTTTCCCATATCCAATATTATGCCCTTATTTCTCCCGAGGCGAGGATATTTTCAACATGGCGGGTGGATATGTACGGAAACCCGAATATCTCATAAACCAGAAATAGCTAAATCAAAAACTGTTTTATAACTCTTAAAGTGTTTTTTGCAGATGTTGAATAATCTTTTCTGAGAATGAATTCGTTTATTCCAAAAATTAGGCTGAAAATGAGTAAAAAATTGTATAAATGGATTTTAAACCATTTTTTTGGGTGGTGGTGGTGGAGCTGTATTCATTACCAACATCTTGGTATGTGTTTCTCATACGCCCGAGTTCCCGAAACTAGCGTAGCGTTAGTTAAAGTGTCCATTTTTATTAGGGCTCGTAGGCAGCTTGGAACTAATACGCATGTTGATCTCATCCCACACTTCGCGGCTACACAAATCCTTTCAATACTGCTTGATATACTGCCTGAAAGTAGCGACCTCGAACGTCTTAAAGAAGTTTGAAATCTGGTTGCTGGTATTCCCATAGCCCTATTATGATTATCTCGTGAGGTATTTAAAAAGAATAGCAAGCTCACTGTAACGAAGAGAAATTTTCTTTTCATTTAAAAAGTTAACATTTTATATTTGTCATCACATTATCATCATTATAAGTAGTACATTTCGTTGCAATTTGTTAACTATCTGTTCAAAGTAATAAGAAACAAAATACACCCAAATATTATTTTTAATAATTATTTTAAATAACGTTAACTGCAAAGTATTAACTTGCTTTCCCGAACATGCAATTAAAGTGATCAATTTATTCCTCCTGTCACTTTCATTTCATACAATGCTTTTCCGGCAAAATAGTTTGAAATTAACTTTTCAAAAACAGAACATTAAAATGAATTAATAAAAATGATGCACTAAGCAAACCGTCTGAAAGGTTGTAATTTCGATTCACAGTACACTATAAAAACAGTACCTTTGACTTGTGTGTACAAAATTCAAATTTAGTACCCACAATTTTTGAGAGGGAGTGGCGAACCCAGGGTTGGGTTTAGAGGTGCTGTTCTTTGCTTCCTAGTTCTTGGGAGGGAACAGATTAAAAGAAAAAAAAACGAAGGTAAAATTTGATCCCCTGTGCCCGTCACTGATTCTAAAAAATTGTGGGTATATTATTCCGCCTATTTTTCAGAGGCAGTGACGGGCACAGGGATTCATATTTTATCATAGTTTTTTTCTATTAATCTTTTCCCTCCCAAGAACTGGGAGGCAAAGAACCGCCCCTCTAAATCCAACCCTGGATTTGCCACTGCGTGTAAAAAATTGTGGGTACATACTCGGCATTTTGTACCCACTATTCAAAGGTACAGTTTTCAGGTATCATCTATTCGACAGGGCATTATTATAGGCAAAAAGAGAAATGGATCTTTCATAGGGCGAACTTCGTCAGGAGTTGGAGAAACTTCTTCTGTTTGGTTATTGTCTTCTCCGCTGAGAATATGCAAACTACAGAGTTTTCACAACTAAAGTTCTTACGAGTACTGCTTTATTTATTTATTAGCATTTTTACACCAATATCATAGTGCACGGTATTAATTTTTCTTGGATTCTCTATAAATAGAGAAATAAAACCGTCCTTAAACCAGAATTGCAGCCATTTTTGGTCCAAAAGAGGCCAAAGCCGTATATTTTACAGTTATCTTCTATGGTTTCCACATACACCCTCTGATCATTCGGGACCATTTTTTATTATTCATTTTAATCTAAATAAAATTTATAGGTATGTTTCCCCTCAAAAAATTGACTTTACTCAAAGATCTTTCAGATTTGCTGTTTTTTTAGTCCTTGAGTTTAAGAAAAGTTATCAGAACTCACTTAAAATTAAAAACAGACACTGTTTTTCTTATTTTGACAAAAAGAAATGATAATTATACGATTGCCGGCAGTAGAATGCTAGAGAGGAAATAACTACAAAACAGTGTATTCAACTACAGATAAATTAATAATTTGGAAAAATGGGAGTCGGTAACAATTATGTCAGTGTGGTGAAACATCAGTAATCCAGAGAGGAAAGTACTATACCATTTAGGGCGGCTTTTCATCCGCTGTGTGCCATTTTATTTCTATAAATTATGCTTAATTAGCTGGCCTGTTAATTGTGTAGTACACCATTCGATACTCTTTTGGCATTAACTTATGCTTCTTTGTGATATTACGTCTATTGTTGCGTTTATTTTTTTATTTGCCCATTATTTGTACGCACCCTCTATATTTGATGATTACTTATCCATTATTAGAGGTAACTTTATATTTACATACTGTAGTATTCTCTCTAGGTGAATCGTTTAAAGGACATCTGCATATGCAATGAGTATATCATAATCCAAATGCTTGCTTTTATTTTCCGATCCTTAGTACAAAGCCTCTCATTGTTTATCTACGAAATGATTTGTCATTTTCAAACTCTTATTCCTATCACTTATCCGTGAAAGGGATGGAAGTCTTTCCTGCTTTCATTTTAAACCGTCCATAAGCCTCTAGACGCGAACCATGTAAAGTAGTATTTATGTGCTATTTAAAGGCAGTTTAAATTACAACAGACGACTGACCAATAAAGTTAATTTGAAGACAATAAAATACAAAGATATATAAAATATTTAGGCCTAACATTGGATGAAAAGTTAAATTTCAGACAACATAGATAATTGTCAAGAATAAAGCAGTCAAAATAACACATAAGTTAGTTACTATTACAGTGCATGACTTAAAAACTTGCAGTTAATGACTTAAAAATTCCCATGAAAATAATACGTATATACCATCATGTCATAATAAGAGCAATTGTGGGCTGCGCCGCAAGTGTTTGGAGTCACCGGCTCGATGATGTAAGACAAAAAATAACAATTGATCGAGAGCAATGACAACTGCTTCTGCGTCTTTCAGGCGCCTATGGCGTCTGGCGTCAGTACTTCAACTGAGGCTCTCCAGGTCGCACTGGCTGTTCCCCCCAGCATCTCCAAATTAAGAAATTAGGCACTATGTATTGGCAAAAAAGAAAGACCAAGATAAATTAATTAAAATTCTACATAGACCTTGCAGTAAACGTCTCTGCAGTAAATTCAATCGTGGTTGAGGCATGGCAGAACCAATGCCACGCAACCGATAAAGGAAGAAGATTATACTCTATTTTTTGAGCATTGAGGAACGATTGCTGGAAGTTACGGGATGTTTAATGCAATATCTAACGGGCCACGGGCCCTTTCGACAGAAGCTGCATCAGATGAACATCGTCGAGGACAATATGTTTCATACTTGTGGGGTGGTGGCTACGCCCGAGCATATAGTTATGCGATGCCAAGAAACTGAGCATCTTGCTAGAGATGAGATAGAACTCCTGGGGGAGAACCCCGTCACAGACGTTCTGAGAACTGCGGAACTGGTGGCGGCCCTCAGGGGACTAACAGAATTTTCAACCACTATAAGAGAAAATTTATTAACGCCGTGAACCACCGGGTACTGGAGACAAGATAAGGGGAATAATACAACACCTTTAAAAAGTAGCCTGGTGGGCGATCGTGCCTGCGCAACCGCGTAAAATAACCAATAAATGTGAATACAATTGGGATAATTGTGTCTGCTGGAGCCCGGCAGAACTTGCGCCTTAAGGCAGAAACCGTCACAGGAGACGCTCTAAGTGCGTGAGTGTGTGAATGGAGGAGGTACTGATGGATAATATAGCGCGTAAAGAAAGATAATTAATAGTTGTGCAAAAACGCTGGTCTTCTTGAACCCTGAAGCAAAGCGGCTAGATTGAACAATTGGAATGAGTGAGGACAGAGTGCGTGAGGTAACTGACATTTTATGTAAAGCGTGGAATAAGGGAAACGAGACTGCAGAAGGTGCAGTTAGTACCAGGAATGGGATGGCGAAAAAAAATTCTGGATTTACCAGGGCATCCACGCGCACCTAATCATATGTTGTTGTTTTTTATCTTGTTACAGGAAGAAGAAGCCATAGTTGAGTTTATTTTAAGGCTTTAAGGCAACTATGGCTTAGGCCGAAGAAGCCATAAGAAGAAGAAGCTCAAATTATGTGTTGTCCTGTTTTGTCTTCGTCCTGTCCTTGTCCCCTTGTTTGAATTCTTAAATGTTATTTAGTTTTTGCTTCTTTGTTTTTTCTAAATAAATAGTATACAAGTAGAAACGGTTTCCCAATCCAAAAGGTCCATATATGATACTAAGTTCAGGAGAACATTCCGGACGCCTGACAAAAGCCCGTACCTCAACCCCAGAAGTCTTAGACTGATGGAACACAGGAGCTTTTTAGAATGCCGGAACTCCGGCAATCCAAAAAACCTCTAGGTACATTCCTTCCCCAACGCAAGGAGAGCGAATATCTGGTCGTGATGCACGTCCCAGAAAGTGAACAACTTATCTTGTGCAATGGATGCAAAGAGGCAGGGGTGGAATGCGGGTCCCTAATCGAAAAAAATATACTCTTTTGGCATTATGCTTATTTGTGATATTACGTGTATTGTTGCGTTTAATTTTTGTATTTGGACATTATTTGAACGCACCCTATATATTTGATTATTACTTATCCATTATTAGAGTTAATTTTATCTTTGTATACTGTAGTATTCTCTCTAGGTGAATCGTTTAAAGGACATCTGCATATGCAATGAGTATATCATAATCCAAATGCTTGCTTTTATTTTCCGATCCTTAGCACAACGCCTCTCGTTGTTTATCTACGAAATGATTTGTCATTTACAAACTCGTATTCCTATCACTTATCCGTGAAAGGGATGGAAGTCTTTCCTGCTTTCATTTTAAACCGTCCGTAAGCCTCTAGACGCGAACCATGTAAAGTAGTATTGAGAACCAACCACGACGTTATGGGAAATACACGTGTATAAAAAAACGGCGTCGGTTTTTGTGATCTCCCTCTCCACCACCCCTCACGTGAGTGTAGAGCTTGTTGTGAACAAAGGGGATGAGTGTTGGGAGAGGGGAGTACACATGATGGAGGTAACCGAACAAAGAAATAGGATGTCGAGTGCTTGATGCATGATAAAAGCCTTAAATGGATCTATAGAAATGTGAAATTCACGCTCCAGTAAACCTAATACGATAACAACGTTCAGAAAATAATCCTCAGA
Source organism: Lepisma saccharinum (assembly GCA_022664845.1). Lineage (NCBI taxonomy): Eukaryota > Metazoa > Arthropoda > Insecta > Zygentoma > Lepismatidae > Lepisma > Lepisma saccharinum. The sequence goes on along the minus strand of JAGDQP010004897.1, from coordinate 15,204 downwards.
AAGGTTCTTTGGGTACAGAAAATTCAACGGATGTGCACGGTAGAATGAAATCAAACTATGAAATAAGAGGCTTATAAATGAAAGGGGTCTATAGAAATGTAAATATAACGCTGGGAATAAATCGAAAGCTGCGAATAGACTCTTGAGAGAATAAACGTACGTTGGGAACAGGTGATTCAATGGTTGTGCAGTGAAGCAAGGTAAGATTGCATTGACAGATCATGAAATGAATGTATAGAAGAGTAACTGGAAATGACGGCACACTGAACATAAGAGGCTTAGAAAGTAAATGGATCTATAGAAATGTGATATTCACGCGCCAGCAAACCTAATGCGTTCAGAAGATAAGCCTCAGAAAAGTCCCTTGAGAACAGACGATTCAAAGGATGTGCACGGAATAGAGAAATCAAATGATGATTGCATTGAAAAGAGGAAAGGATAATTGGAAGGAAAGATACACGTGAAAGGATCTGAAGTGGAACTAAATGGTATTACATGGGAGACTGAATCCGAATTAAGATTCATGGCAGCTCAAGGATGAAATAGCTTAGAGGATATGATCATTAATGCAGTACAGTCGACTGCACAATCAAACCCGAATTGTAAAGAAGCAGTCTTGAACAATGTAAGAATAAGCCAAAAGATTGGGATCCCAGTTGAAGGTCACAAGGAGGAGGATTTAAATGATTAAAGACGGAAGATCGGACAATGCTTTAATCGTCGAAATTCCATGAGCAAAAAATCAAGAGCTTAAAAACGCACCTTTAGAAACTGTTCATTAAGTATTTATTTCAATAAAAGGCACATGAAAAGAACATATGTGAAATCCATTCGAGTAACAAATCAAGATACTAAAAACTCAAGCCTTATTAAGCACATTACGCTCGGAGATTGACTGGTGTGTAGGCGAGTGGGAGGCATAGCAACAGAAGATCATTTCTAAAGTGGAAATGCACTCGAACGAATAATCAAGCGATCAAAAAGGATCCCTTTAGTAAAGGTTTAATCAAGAGAGACTTAGAAAAGGCTTAAGAATGAGCTTATTAAAGGATGAGTATTTAATAATATACATGGAAAAAAGAGCAAACAAAATACGAAGCACACTAACGTTAGGAGAGAACGATTTCATTTTGCAGTCGCTTGCAGAAGACAGCTTCAAAACCCAAGTCTTAGAAAATGCACAGTATTAAGGGGAGAAAGAAATGAAATGATTTGTGTACGCACTGTGTCTATCCTAGGACAAAGTTGTACTTATAATCACACCTAGCCTAGTTATCCATCGAAGGAAGGGATTCTCTTGTTGGGCAGTAATAGTATACAGTTGCTAGAGCTTTCCGAGAGTGATCAATGGTGGATAATACTGACAGGAAGGAATTCTCTTGGCTGTTTGTAAGCATATTTGTGGGTTGATACTACAGTATATACGATCTGTCGCAGAATGTTTACTGTCGAGGCTCAACAATGGAAGGAAACTCTTTTGTTGGGTAATATGAACACGCTAGTTTTATCCTTTTCATGAGTTACAACTGCTGGATATTACGGATATATACAACTCTAAAAAGGAAGTTTTACTGTTAATTTAGCGTACTCGTAGTGGCAGTTAATGCACCTTAGGTATGAGTTCGGAACAGAGCCCCCGGCAATTACATGTGAGTTTGTAAAAGTATGTTGTACTACGCAAGGTCGTACCAGAAATGGGTTGTTCCATTTGTAATGTACCAGTTGCGACTGCTATGACATTAGCGGCTTGCAGACCGACGTTTCCGTCTCGATAAGAAATACTGATTTACATTTAATGTCGGGTATCTGCATACCAATATAAATATATACAATTAGAGATATATAAATATACAGACTTATAGATATATAAATATACATAATTATAGATATATAAATATATAAAAGTATAGATATAGATATATAAATATAGACATACTAGAATCACTTGAGGGTAAACCGCGTGATGTTGTACATGAGATCAGAATGTGATGCGTCCAATGGCAGAAACATATCGTGTGATGAGTACGTACGAACAGTTGCTTGCTACGGTGCTGAATCAGGACGAGAAGACATAACATAAAAAGCATTATTGTAGAATAGGAAAAAAGGACTTTCTCCGCAATATACGGGATAAGAAATACAGTTCTCCAATCTTAGTTGGTCCGATTAGGAATGACAGTTAATCCAGTGTTTCGATGTGTATTAACGTGTCAGATTTGGTTGCCGTAGTGTCTTTAATTCAAGGTATTCGTAACAGTTTGACATCTTGAACTCCAACAGACATTTACATCCCAGTACTAAAAAGGAATTGCATATGATGCTTAGGTCAACTGTACCCACCTGAAACATCTGATTGGTTTATTACACTAGCACCATCTAGCGGCACAACTAAAAGTTATAGGATTAATATAATTAATAGTATAATATTAGACCGTGAAGGACTATATCCACTACGAGTAGTTGTTATTAGGATCCAACATACATTGATATATACCGCAAAAGTGTGTTGTCTAAACCATAAGTATACTGTTCTACGATTGGTTACACCTTCGAATTGGCATAGCGCCTGCGTAATTGGCTAGCTGTTACTGTAAAGCACCTCCGTCGACGGACATTGAACCCAGTGTCGAGTACGATGGCTGTTTGTAACTGTTTAGACTCACACGTCAGTGAAATTTGTTTTTTGCTGGCAATAGTTCAATGGCGTCCAACAAGGTTTGTGGGCTGCGGTCACTCCTATGCCGGTATTCCTATAGAATGTGATGGGCATGCTTGTAGCAACCGTTCATCGGATGCTGTAAAGGACGAAGTTTTGGAGACGTTGGCGTTTTACGATACATATGAGTCCCAATTTAACCTCGTTGTAGACGCATCCAGATCCAGACATCCCAGTAGAAAGCTTTCTACATACCTATATGGAAATTATTGCAAAAAACGATGATTTATAGGCATTTTACGATGTTCATTTTAGGATTGGCAAAGAACGTTGAACATGCAGCTTTGGAGCAGGATTACAAAGAAAACGCAAGGATTAGGATTAAGGAAATTGTTTATCGTGAAAGTAATAAATACAGTGGTTGGGTTAAATCGTACATGGAGAATGTGACAAACATTTACAAAACAAACTATAAACACAGTTACAATTACGCATAAGAGTGACGAAATGTACATGACAGTATGGCGTTTCACTTGTGATACGTGACGAAAGATTGCTTTTCGAAGTTTACGGTTCGGTGTAATGATGTGTTGCCCTTCATACGTTCCCGTTCCCACGTTATACATATCCTTAAACGTTATTTTCTGTCGTGTTCGCTGATTCAAGGTAATACCACGTATTTTGATCACATGGTCAAGGTTACCTGTCGCTATTGCTTGCAGTCTTTATGTATACTAGAGAGGAAAGGAATACACAGCAGTGTGTCCAGCTACGGATCAATTAAAGATTTTAGTAAAAATGGGAGTTGGTAACACCTAATTATGTCCGTGTGATGTAAAAAAATACCGGTGTATTTCTTTTCTGTAGTATTCTACTAGTAGAATAGTGGGATGAGGGACAGGTGCTGCAACGCAAGCGATGTTACTGACATCTGCTCATGTGTTCCTGACTATGTAAAAGATTGCACCCTCAAGGCACTAAGTAGTTTCCTTTTGAATGTAGATATAAATATCTACATTCAGCTCTCGGTTTGTTGCCCCTGTGGAATGTACTACACACTTGTGTTACACTGTTAGTTATGGACGACTAGTTTATGAAATTGCCGGTAGAGGACATCGCGGGGTAGTTATCTCCAACGGATAGCTCTCGTTCGCGTTCCCCCTCATTATTTATATCAGACAGCTAATACCGTTGGTATTCTGCTTGTACGTATGTTTTGAAGTAGAAGAATCTGCTCCACTATTTTGTATAAACTGCCCTTTCTTTTGCGTCTAGTATTGTTTAATATCTTTTATATATTACAAATCATGGAAAATCCAATCGACTGCCATGAAAATGCATGGGAATGACGATCCCGAAACTGGGCCTGATTTCTGGAGGTCTCTGTGCTACCACAAGATGGTAGGATTCCAAGCTGAGGAATCCGATCTGGACATGTTATTGCATGATCTCCTGTACTACTTTTGGAACGATAAAGAAGTTGTTTTAGAATGTTGTGCAACTGGCCAGAACATTCTTGCTCTGGGGTATTATGGATTCTTCGAAACTGGAAAGTAAGGACTTGGCGTGGAGTTACTATTGTGACTTGGTACCAAACGTGGACGGATTCATTTCCGAGGACGCTATTGAATTCTTTGGTTTGGAACTTTGCTCGAATGGTCTAGGTGTTAGAGAGTGGCAGTGTGTATAGGGATATGGAAATCGAGGACCATGTGTGGGTATATGCTTCGACTAGTGATACAGAGCGTACAGTTCAGCGTTGGATGCAAGATATTACTACATGTATGATGTATGTTGCTGGACGTGCCCCTCAATTTTAAATTATTTCTGAGAAACCAAAAACATTCCTAATTTCTCTCTGCGGGGTCGTGAAGTAACGATTAGACCTGTTGTAACTACCATTCACGGATCTGTGGAGTTTGTAACCACCCTGTTTCACGTTGCCATTCAAGATTTACTTAGGGAAGTCGACCCAGCCTACAAAGTAAAATTTAGTGTTGACAGTTCCAATTGCACTGTAGGAAAGGCAGTATACATAACTTTCCAATTGCGGCGACATCTTACGGCGGAAAGTATGCTCCGTAAACTTGAAAATGTGCTAAACTCTTATAAGGAATTCTTATTAGATGACGATATGACGATTCGGATCGATATTACAGATCCTTGTCGAGGCAAGGGATAACGTGGACATGCGAGGTATCTACCATTGGCAGACTATCTGTAGAAGGATACAATCAGTGTGGGTAATGTTCCCGACTGGCTTTCAAGGGCGTTGGCGTTAGGCAAACTACGGGTGCCGAATATCGAACATGTATGCAAACCCTTACTGAACACTTTCGTGCCAAAGCAGCCGAGTTGTGTCATTTTGCAGGTGTTAATTTAAGACGTCATAACGGCGGTAGCTTAGACGACGTCAACAAATTTCAAAAGTATTTTTGCAATCTGTATCAAAGTATTGCGTACGTTCGTATGTCGAAAACATGCCAGTACGTAAAAATGTATGTTGGCCCCACAGCGCAGAGTAAAATATTTCTACGATATGAAGGTGATCACTATGATGTTATTAAAACGATATGCAGCTCTTTGGTAGTAGGAGGTATTGTGAGTATTGTCTTAATCCCTGTACAGAGCTGCGATTTCATGAGTGTGAATATAGATGTAACCTATAGGAGACGTATCATCCCAATATAGAAAGTTCTGATGAAACAAAGCGCTATTGTCACAAGTGCATGCGTACCTTTGTCAATCAAACATGTTTCGGTAGATATACGACCATAGCAAAACGTAGAGCATTTTGTGATCATGTTCAGGTATGGGTTCGATGTGGTGTAAAACGCGATTGGCGTAACAGAATGGCTAGTAATGTGTTTGTGGTCAGCGTTTCTGTACCTGTTACATGCATGTTAATCAGACCCAAAGCAACCTAAAAGGGTAGAGGATTTTTTATATATTGTTTACGATATTGAGACCATGCGATTGGATGCTGATGCCAAGGGGGCGCATAAATTAGTGCCTCACTTAATTAGTGTAACGCTTCGTTGTCATCACTTAATAGACGTTCAGGATGAATTGTATAAATACACTGTTTATGGTAATGGTAATGGCACACGTTACTACATATTACACAATGGAACCATTTATTACACATGTCGTAGAACATTGCCCTAAGAACAGGGCTTATAATGCAACGGATTCGACAACTTATTCGTTGCGCGTTAAATATTAGAACAGCAGCAATTAGTACCTGAAATACTAGTGGACTCAAGATTATGCAACTCACGATATACAATAAATTCAGACACACGTTGTAGTTTATGGGAGTCCGATTAGCGGACCTCCTTAAAACGTTAGGGCTGGAAGAATCCCTGAGGAAGGGGGGGGGACTTTCCCCATTTATTCGATACTCCAAGCTATGTTGGATTATATCCAGACCTGGAGTATTACGATTTAGGGAGCAAATCCGATGAGGATGCAAAGAGTATAACATTATGGCATAAGGAATGTTTCAAAGGTAGGACATTCGACTTTCAGCGTGAACTGTTACAATATTGTTAAAATGACGTACATGTCATAACGTTAGCTATTATTCGGTTTTCCAATATTTTCGAAAGTAAAACGGGTGAGCTTCAATGTTTTTTGCATACGTCCAAGATCGCTGCCGGGTCTATGCTTTGTTATCGTACACGGTATCTTAAAGATAATGCCCTGTTATCCCTCCATTACGTATTGATCACTGTACCAATCAAAGCAAGCATGCTTAACTTTGGCTTCAGTATATGGAATATACACAGGTAAAGTTGCAAAGGTATGAACGAGGTAGTGAAGCCCAATTTAAACGTTTCAAAGTGGATAGTTATGATAAACATACCCGTATTGCATATGAATATTATGGCTGTTACTATCACGGGCGCCAATGCCTAACACAACTCAGGGATTTAGCTATAGATAAAAAGGGCGTAGTCTAAATAGTCGATATGCCGACACTATGACAAAGGAGGATTTTGCGTCAGACATGTAAGGTGAATGTTGTGTCCATCTGGGAATGTCAGTGGCATAAACAGGTAATGAGTTCATCGGATATTCAAGCCTTCCTTCACGAGCATTGTTCCGATATTGGAAGAACCATTACGTCCTAAGGATGCCTTTAAGTGTGGACGAACCGAATGTTTCCAGATCCTTTACCAATGCAGTGAACCGGAAGTGATTGATTTCGTTGACTTTACCTCACTTTATCTATGGGTAATGCCTACCCAACCGCTTCCGGTTGGCCCTGTAACCATTCATAAGGGCACGGACATGCCTGATGCAAGTCAGGTTCACGGTTTAATCTTTTGTAATGATGAGCGACTGGGTTATTAAAATCATTATTTGCGGACCAAATGTTGGAATGGTATGCAAATCGGGATCGAACACAAAATTATTAAGAAATAATCGCGGACGCATTCCACCATGATAAGCAAATGGGTTGCTTAGTCTAATAAACTATTAATGGTGCCGAACACCATGAGAACTCACTGAGTTCGGGGTCATGAAAACTGTAAAGAGGGCGTATGCGAGAGGTCTTATCTATAACTATGACATTGCTCTTCACGGGAAGAGTCCAAGCTACAGGCATGGTACCTAAATAAAAGGCGATGATCACCTTCTTTTAGCGGACTTGGCTGTAGACGAGAAAACAATGAAGAACATTTAATAAGACATTTATTGCTGGTCTTTCCTAAGTAACGGAATTACATATCTAAACATTAAAAACATATACAAGAGAAGTCAATACATATCTCGGGGACGGCGTTATGAGTCATGAGTCAAACTGAATTTAATTAATAAATACATGGAATTTAAGTTAAATTCAAACTAAGAAGAAATAAGATAAGACAAGATTTGAATAACTAAACTGAGCTCCAAATACCAAATTATTTCGAAACAATAACAATACCATTTTAGACATTTTTAGAGTGAACAACGTACCTTCGTAATTTTATAGATGAAATATAGTTGTAGGAAGATGTGATGAATGCACTTTGTAAATTAAACTATCACTTTCACAATAATCGTTTAACCGTGTTTAAACTCAATTCGAAGGATTCTAAGTCCAAATTGAAGAATGTTTAAAGATGAATTTCAGCAGTAGATATTCGTGTAAAGATGGCTGCGTCTCGTCTGATGTCTGATCTGTTCTAAGTTCTAGAGGCTTCTCAGCTACAGGTCTCGATGGTTGCTTTTCACTCAAATTTGTTTGTTTTTGAAAGAAAGGAAGGACATTGTTGGGTTCTCGTGGGAGAATTTACAATTATCGAAGGTTGAATCAAGTCATTTTCTTGGAGGATATTGAGTCTCACTAGTTCAAGTTAAAGCCTTATTCATTTCTTGGAAATGACATTATTGGTGTCCACATTACATATTGTCTGGAAGTCGCGTGGGATTTTATATAATATTTCATAGTTCTTGTGAGTCAAGGTTGAATCAAGGTATCACACGGTAGTTCGTAGTTTAGGAATGTATATGAGAACGGAAATTATATCACTGTCACATCTTGTACGTTGCTATGTCATAATGAATAATTACCTTTGGAGCCTGATACAATATAGCTAGATATCATGATTCATAAACGTCGAGACAAATCTTAAAGTTAATACAATATAAATCTTATAAACTACAAAAATTAAATACACTGCTGACCAAAATTATAAGAAATAATGAAATTAAAATATGAAAAATGTAGGCATACGACAGCAAAGTCCTCCCTCCACCAGATCTACTCATTCCCATATTACCATACAATGCGCATAACAAACTAATGTTTGGATTGTGTAGAACTTGTATGGAGACGTTACACACCGAAGAATGTGCACATACAAACGAAGAACGTGTCATCAAAGGTATTCTGCACGCCTGAGCTCCATGCAGTATTAAAGACAGGTTATGTCATTCTTCAGACGTACGAAATTTGGGAGTCGCAAATGTCAGTGGACTTATTTAAGTCCTACGTAGGTACGTTGTTTAAAATGAATCAAGAAGCCTCCGAGTTTCCTCCGAATTGTCACAGTTATAGAGGATATGCAACAGAATTCAACAGGAGTATGATAACTAACAAAAACGGGGGCCTGCGATTCATTGAAAAAATATATTTAAACTCCTTCTTTGGAAAGGGGGCTCTGAGGTGCGATCTTCCGAAATCAAAGGCTGTGACAAGGACTCTAGAGTTTAATGAAATTGTCTATTCTCCTCACCCGGAAATTCAACATGTAAATCTGATAGGGAGTAAACTTCTTGTTACATATCGCGATTTGCAGTCAGAGTACACACCCTATGCGTTCAACAAGGTCATATTTGCAGCTTTTATTTCCTCATGGGCACGAATACGTCTGTATGAAGCTGTGAGTACTGTAGGTATAACACCTATCCTGTAGTTCGATACTGATAACATTATCTAGGTTAGGCGTCGGGATGAACTACCATGGCTACCTTTAGGTGATTACCTGTGTCAGCTAAAGTATGAACTGCGTTAGGGGTGGGAAATGCGTCTATTTACTGCTGGAGGGCCTAAGAATTATGCATACAGACTGCAAGAAATAGTGACATGTAACCTTGACCACGTGATCAAAATACGTGGTATTACCTTGAATCAGCGAACACTACAGAAAATAACGTTTAACGCCGTGGACCATCCTCGCCATCTTCGTACGCACTTTCCATTGGTTTACATGGGAATTGTTTTACTCATTTTAAGCCTGTCAGAAATAGAATATTCAAGTTGCGCTTTCACAAATTTGACTTGGTGGTTATTTTGACTCTTGTATAGTTTTGGCTTGTGCTATTTCTTCAAATATATAAGTATAATGTATTATTAATAGTCTGTTATATAAATCACAATATGTGAAGGGGAAATTACACTATTCGTGTGTAAAATATTGCATTTCTACAAAATAACACAAGTCCAAGATAACATGAAGAATCTAGGCGAAAACAGTAGTTAAAAATTAAGCTCCTGAGAGATATAAGACGAGTAAAACAAATCCCATGTAAATCAATGGAAAGTGCGTACCAAGATGGCGGGGATGGTCTACACCGTTAAGGATATGTATAAGGTGAGATCGCGAACGTCAGACATTCGTGTCGTATCTCACAAGTGAAACGCCACGCTGTTGTAAAACAACACAAGCGCCGGAAATTAAATCCTATTGATAGGGAACATACGACAGTTCCCTATGCATATCTAGGATAAGCAGAGAGACACAAAAGGAAACACATGGTAGTTGTTTTTAAAATACTGATTTATTATCTACTCTTGGCATTGAACATTTTTTCTGCTAGCATTGCAACACTGGTAAACTGAACATTTCCATCACAATATCTGAACATGCCATTACCTCTTCATACAGTTCTTTAGCTTTAGCTCCATATAGTTCCTATCGTTACCAATGCTTTACAAACCAGTTCAGCCCAGTGTGTATCGAATGGTATATCGAGCCAAGTGTTCTTTACAGGGTAACACTATTCATTTGTAGCAATGTCTATATACGTCATCAAAGAATGCCTCCTATTGGGTGCGCACCGTCATTAGTAGTACGTCATTACATGAAACAGCAGACTGCTTCCCGCTGGGTGGTTGTCGTTCATTCTGGGTAGTGTTGTCATACTTTGTAGTAATATTTATATGAAATGACACGAAAATCTATCCTTGTGTGGTACCGTATTGTGTACGACATTGTGTTTACAAGACGATAAACTTTGAATGTTGATGGTTTCCATGTATCAATCTGTCATCAAACGTTGTATCGGGGGAGGTCCTACACTGTTTAGTTTATATGAAATGCTGAACTCGGTATCCTGTGTGTTATACCACATGTTATTACAGTAATTTCTTATATGAAATGACGAACCTTATATCCTGAGGGTTACATGACGTAATTTCTATAGTCATGTACATTTCGTCACTCTTATGTGTAATTATATTGTAACTGTGTTTATCGTTTGTTTTGTAAATGTTTGTCACATTCTCCATGTACGATTTAACCCAACCATTGTATTTATTACTTGCACGATAAACAATTTCCTTAATCCTAATCCTTGCGTTTTATTTGTAATCCTGCTCCAAAGCTGTATGTTCAACGTTCTTTGTCAATCGTAAAATGAACATCGTAAAATGCCTATAAATCATCGTTGTTTGCAATCATCCCCATATAGGTACGTAGAAACCTTTCTACTGGGATATCTTGATATGGATGCATGTCTACAAGGAGGTTATATATGCTCTCATATGTATCGTAAAACGCCTACGTCTCCAAAACTTCATCTTTTACAGCATCCGATGAACGGTTGCTACAAGCATGCCCGTCGCATTCTAGAGAAATACAGGCATAGAAGTGCGCAGCCCACAAACCTTGTTGGACGCCATTTAACTATTGCCTGCAAAATACAAATTTCACTGACGTGTGAGTCTAAACAGTTACAGCCATCGTACTCGACACTGGGTTCAATGTCCGTCGACGGAAGTGCTTTATAGCAACTGCTAGCCAATCACGCAGGCGCCATGTCAATTCGAAGGTGTAACCAATCGTGGAACAGTATAGACTTATGGTTTAGACAACACACTTTTGCGGTATATATCAATGTATGTTGGATCCTAATAACTACTCGTAGTGGATATAGTCCTTCACGGTCTAATATACTATTAATTATATTAATCCTATAACTTTTAGTTGTGCCGCTAGATGGTGCTAGTGTAATAAACCAATCAGATGTTTCAGGTGGGTACAGTTGACCTAAGCATCATATGCAATTCCTTTTTAGTACTGGGATGTAAATCTGTCTGTTGGAGTTCAAGATGTCAAACTGTTACGAATACCTTGAATTAAAGACACTACGGCAACCTAATCTGACACGTTAATACACATCGAAACACTGGATTAACTGTCATTCCTAATCGGACCAACTAAGATTGGAGAACTGTATTTCTTATCCCGTATATTGCGGAGAAAGTCCTTTTTTCCTATTCTACAATAATGCTTTTTATGTTATGTCTTCTCGTCCTGATTCAGCACCGTAGCAAGCAACTGTTCGTACGTACTCATCGCACGATATGTTTCTGCCATTGGACGCATCACATTCCGATCTCATGTACAACATCACACGGTTTACCCTCAAGTGATTCTAGTATGTCTATATTTATATATCTATATCTATACTTTTATATATTTATATATCTATAATTATGTATATTTATATATCTATAAGTCTGTATATTTATATATCTCTAATTGTATATATTTATATTGGTATGCAGATACCCGACATTAAATGTAAATCAGTATTTCTTATCGAGACGGAAACGTCGGTCTGCAAGCCGCTAATGTCATAGCAGTCGCAACTGGTACATTACAAATGGAACAACCCATTTCTGGTACGACCTTGCGTAGTACAACATACTTTTACAAACTCACATGTAATTGCCGGGGGCTCTGTTCCGAACTCATATCTAAGGTGCATTAATTGCCACTACGAGTACGCTAAATTAACAGTAAAACTTCCTTTTTAGAGTTGTATATATATCCGTAATATCCAGCAGTTGTAACTCATGAAAAGGATAAAACTAGCGTGTTCATATTACCCAACAAAAGAGTTTCCTTCCATTGTTGAGCCTCAACAGTAAACATTCTGCGACAGATCGTATATACTGTAGTATCAACCCACAAATATGCTTACAAACAGCCAAGAGAATTCCTTCCTGTCAGTATTATCCACCATTGATCACTCTCGGAAAGTTCTAGCAACTGTATACTATTATTGCCCAACAAGAGAATCCTTTCCTTCTATGGATAACGAAGCTGGATGTGATTATAAGTACAACTTTGTCCTCGGATAGACACAGTGCGTACACAAATCATTTCATTTCTTTCTGCATAATGAAATCGTTCTCTCCTAACGTTAGTGTGGTTCGTATTTTGTTTGTTCTTTTTTCCATGTAAATTATTAAATACTCATCCTTTAATAAGCTCATTCCTAAGCCTTTTCTAAGAGTCTCTTGATTATTCCGTAGAGTGAATAAGTACTTCAGAAATTTATCTCTTTTAAACCTGTTTCTAGCGAAATATGCACTGATATTTTCATTTCCTATCATAAAGACCTAGGAAGCTCTTTTGAAATACTTTGTGCACTAATCATTATAATTATTTAATTTGATTCTACCAGAACCTTTTCAAAGTCCTTGATTATGCGTAAAGTGCCCGTGCAATTCAGAAATGTTTTACATACATTCTACTTTATGGTAACATACTTTAATTTTTTTTCTTCCAGAAATTTTTCTGAGAGCCTCTCCTTTATCCGGTAGAGTGCGTATAATCTTCAAACTATTCGTCTTTTGTTGATGCACATACGTACTAATCCTTCTTAGCAGAACATTAAAACTTTACTTAAGGGATCCTTTTTGACCGCTTGATTATTCGTTCGAGTGCATTTCCAGTTTAGAAATGATCTTCTGTTCCTGTGCCTCCCACTTCCTTTACACCAGTCCTTCTTCCCAGCGTAATGTGCTTTTCTAAGGCTTGAGTTTTTGATCTCTGGATTTGTTACTCGAATGCATTTCACATATGTTCTTTTCATGTGTCTTCCACTTAAATAAATACTTAATGGCCAGCTTTTAAATGTGCGTTTTTAAGTTCTTGATTTTTTGCTCATTGAATTTCCACGATGAAAGCATTGTCCGATCTTCCGTCTTTAATCATTTAAATCCATGTGAATCTCCTTCAACTGGGATCGCAATCTTTTCGCTTATTCTTATATTGTACAAAATTGCTTCTTTTGAATTCGGGTTTGATTCTCCAGTCGACTGAACTACGTTAATGTGACCATATCCTCTAAGCTATTTCATTTCACCCTTGAGCTGCCACGAATCTTAATTCGGATTCAGTCTCCCATGTAATACCATTTAGTTGCTCTTCAGATCCTTTCAGTTTGTATCTTTCCTTCCAATTATCCTTTCCTGCTTTCAGTGCAATCATCATTTGATTTCTTTCTTCCGTGCACATCCTTTGAATCGTCTGTTCTCAAGGGACTTTGCTGAGGCTTATCATCTGAAGGCATTAGGTTTGCTGGCGCGTGAATATCACATTTCTATAGATCCATTTACTTTCTAATCCTCTTGTGTTCAGTGTGCCGTCATTTCCAGTTACTCTTCTATACATTCATTTCATGATCTGTCAATGCAAACTTACCTTGCTTCACTGCACAATCATTGAATCACCTGTTCGCAACGTACGTTTATTCTCTGAAGAGTCTATTCGCAGCTTTCGATTTATTCCCAGCGTTATATTTACATTTCTATAGATCCCTTTCATTTATAAGCCTCTTATTTCATAGTTTGATTTCATTCTACCGTGCACATCCGTTGAATTTTCTGTTCCCAAAGAACCTTTCTGAGGATTATTTTCTGAACGTTGTTATCGTATTAGGTTTACTGGCGCGTGAATTTCACATTTCTATAGATCCATTTAAGCCTTTTATCATGCATCAAGCACTCGACATCCTATTTCTTTGTTCGGTTACCTCCATCATGTGTACTCCCCTCTCCCAACACTCATCCCCTTTGTTCACAACAAGCTCTACACTCACGTGAGGGGTGGTGGAGAGGGAGATCACAAAAACCGACGCCGTTTTTTTATACACGTGTATTTCCCATAACGTCGTGGTTGGTTCTCAATACTACTTTACATGGTTCGCGTCTAGAGGCTTACGGACGGTTTAAAATGAAAGCAGGAAAGACTTCCATCCCTTTCATGGATAAGTGATAGGAATACGAGTTTGTAAATGACAAATCATTTCGTAGATAAACAACGAGAGGCTTTGTGCTAAGGATCGGAAAATAAAAGCAAGCATTTGGATTATGATATACTCATTGCATATGCAGATGTCCTTTAAATGATTCACCTAGAGAGAATACTACAGTATGCAAAGATAAAATTAACTCTAATAATGGATACGTAATCATCAAATATATACGGTGCGTACAGATAATGTGCAATTAAAAAAATAAACGTAACATTATACGTAATTTCACTAGGAAGCATAAGTTAAAACCAAAAGAGTATCAAATGGTGTACTACACAATTAACAGACCTGCTAATTAAGCATTAATCATAGAAATAGAATGGCACACAGCGCATGAAAGACCGCCCTAAATGATATAGTACTTTCCTCTTTAGATAAGTGATGTTTCATCACACTGACATAATTGTGAAAATGACACCACTCTCATTTTTAACTAAATTATTTAATTTATCTGTAGTTGATTACACTGTTTTTTAGTTATTTCATATCTAGTATTCTACAGCTGCCCCTAAAATTTGAGGCGTGGAGGCTCAAGAAGGAAGAAGTTAGAATGTAAAGGTTTGTAAATTAGGCTATGTGGCGTGTCAAATGATAGGATTTTCCTCACTGATGGCATATTGGATTACTTCTTCGGAGAATGATTTTAGAGATTTCAAATTAATAGCAAAAATGAAACTGCTTGCTTGAAAACTGGTGAGAAGCTTTCCTTGAGTTTTTTTTTT